>JACXGI010001505.1:66344-91759 GCA_016801175.1 Esox masquinongy | reverse complement strand
AAAAAAAAAAAAAAAAGATTGCATGACTAGTACTAGATAAAATTATCAAGTCATTATACTCTATGCACTTTACAACCAATAGTCTTGCTCTGAGACAACTAACTAGCCTTTTAATAGATTTTTCCACCCTTTTGTTTTCTGACTAGTATTGTGTTCAACATCAGGCTTTCCTACAGATCCTGAGGAGTCGTCACCCATCCAACACATCATATAGAAAATGTATCGAAATGTAACTTTATTTGTGTGACTGTCTGTGTATAATTCATTCACTTGGTTGCTCTTGGACAGACCATTGCTGAGCTAGTGACAGAGGCCGATCTGTCGGAGGGAAGACTGTACCCTCCTCTCAACACCATTAGAGATGTCTCTCTCAAGCTGGCTGTAAAGGTGAAAACACACATGCGCACAAACACACACACTTGTCTTTTTATCCTTCTGGGGACCTGGGACTCAGAAATCTATGTTCCCTATTCCCTAGCCCTAATTTAACCTTAACGTTTTACTCAATGACCTATGCCCCTACCCTAACCCTCAACCTAACCAATAATACCTAGATATAAAAGTAACCCCAATTCTAACACTGTCCAATTTTTAAGTGTTTCCCTAAGCCTAACCCCTTAAGCTGAAAATGTTATTTCTCTATTGGGGACCTGTCAAAAAACCTTGTGGGGACAGATTTTTCAGGTTTGATCTTTGTAAGGACAGAAATATAACACACACACAACACCCTCAGATGGGCCCATAACATCAGAACAGTGTACACTAAGTGTTTGTGGTTCTGTCTGTGTGCCTTACAGATAGTGGAGTATGCCTACGAGCACAACATGGCAACGCTGCACCCAGAGCCGGAGGATAAGGAGGCTTTCGTGCGGTCCCTCATTTACAGCACCGACTACGACGAGTTTGCCGTGGACTCTTATCGTTGGCCCGAAGATGCCATGGCAATCCAGTCCTGCAAAGTCTGATGCGGTGGAGAGACTGAGGGCGAAGGAAATAGGGCACATGGGAAAATGACTGAAAATCAGGGTCCACTGAGAGGAAGGCTACAGACATATATTACCATTAAGGCAATGATGATTGTGGTTTCAATGTAAAAGTGACAACATATTTATACATGTGATAGCTACAAGCCAAAAACAAAAATAATATATAAATAAAAACATTTCAAATGACTTTTTCATATATACATTCAGTATCTACTTGTATTCGTACACCACTTTTGACATGGTTAAGCAGGGGGCATGGGAAATGTTCATGCAATGTTTTTCATCTTCAGAATGTCATTAAGAGAGACAAATCCAATCTGCAAAACCAACTGGAACTATTCAGTGATCTTCAAAATTCAATTCCGGTCCTGGGGACCCAAAACTATTGGATGAACAACCAGAAGTTTCCCTGAACCTGAATTGAATATCACTGCACTGAACCTTTGATCTTGGCATGCATGTTTTCACTTTGTCTTTTATCAATTTGTTCAAATTTATCTGCTTCATGATAGCCAGCTTGACTTGCTCTGACACTTTGGTCCTCATGTTGTCAGACACCAGCAACAGTTTCCAAATGCAAATGCATAGCATTAAATCATGACTAGATATTGACAGCTCATTTGTGGATGCCCTAATGATGCAAACAAACACCTGCCTAATCAGAAATAACTGTGCAGTTAGTTGAACAAATACTTTTCGTACGCTAAAATGGAGTGACTGTACAAAACCTGCTGTCATTTTCAAATGTTTAATTGGATATGGATGAAAATACCTCAAATGAAACCTGAAAGTGTGCACTTTAGTCCCATAGCCATTGTATAATTTGTCGGAATGCAAAACCAAAAAAAAAAATCACTGTCCAAATACTTTTGGAGTCCTGGGTGTAATGCATAGATTTTTTTTAAAATGGGTCTTTAATGTCACTTGCAGAACATCCCTCAGCTATCCAAAGGTAGCATGACTACAAACTTTCCATTGAAAAACTGGTTTGAGAAGTCTGTCATCCACACACAAAGAACAGAATTAAATTCAAGGCAGGCTGCGATGAAGCATGCCAACAATGTTCCTATTAAAAGTAATGTTCCTGATGTTGACAGAGATCATTTCAGTGAAGTTCTTACCATACTGCGGAAACACTGATTGAATCCAGGAATTCAGACATTAAAACTAAATTAATCAATATTACATAAAAACGTACCTTCATAGGGAATTTAAAACTGAATTATTTGCCAACGCATCAGTGATTCATATTTCTTTTTTGAAAAGGTATTGAGAATGCCTTTGTGTTTGTGCAGTACAGAGCATGAAGCCATTAAAGATTTCCACAAAAACCTGATTAATTACATGTTAACTAGAAAATACTAAGCCTACCTGTCAGACTGATATCCTGGCTGCTTTCATCAAGTCAGTAGTTATCGGTTTTGCAGGCTCTACCACCACATGTCCTACAGGAACACTTCTAAACATCCGTCCTTTGCTATGTACAGTACCATTCAAAGGTTTGGACACTTAAGCATCGCCTTGAAAGAATTAAAACTTAAATCTGGTGATCACTGGTTAATCTTTTCAAGTACTGTCTATCAGTAGCTAATTTCTAGAATTAAGTCAAGCAATGGCTGTCAACTAATATCAGGGTGCCATTGGCAGACTGCCTTTGGGGAATGTGGGCAGGCAATATGCAACATTATCATGCTTTTAGGAAAAATATTTATTTTGGGGGTAGTATCAACAGATACAGATGGAAGCTTAAGATTCTCTACCAACCGGTAGAATGGAGGGAAATATTGCAAAAAGGAAAGAGTAACTTGATTAAATATTAGGAAAGATGGGCCGATATGATGACATTAGATGGTTGGTGTTAAGATTAATTAGGTTAACTATTGATGTTGTGTCAATAAACAATGGGTGGCTAGGTAGGTTTTTTAAGTTTTCTCCCATTGGATGGGTTGGAAAGGGTTGTTGGGAGGAGGGAATATCAAATATATTTGAGAATGTGATTTGAGAGTGACATTAAAAAACAATAGAAATCTGGAACCAAAGAAAAAGTATTAAAGAATTTGGAAGAAATATTTAATTTGAATCACGTTAAAAGATTTTATGGGGCACTATGAGAAATAGTCAAGCACTGGGTCATGGGAAACTAAAATGTGTGACTTGTCAATACCATTTTGTTCAGCAGAAACAGGCTCAAATCTTTAAGACAGAGGTAGTATGTGGGTAAAATCACCGGGGAAGCCAAGCCAGGACATAAATGGCAACCTGGGCTGTGATCGTTGCTTGATTTATAAGCCATTTTTCATAGCCTATGGTACCAAAACAGAATGACAGGTTAGAAATACATGTGAATCAGGAAGTGGTTAACTATTAATATAATATACATCTTTGTGTGTCACTTTACCCTGTTTTGGGAACTCTTGGTCCACATACGGGCGCTACGGTTGTGATAACGGCAGTGCCTCAAATTATAATCAAGACACACCAAACTTATTGTAAGAATGCAGTATAACTATATAAAACTATATAAAACTAAATAATCAGAAATCATTCTGCAGTGGTATCAGCAGTTCCAGTGGCAGCTATACATGCTCAAAACATTTCACAGATGAGGTGGTACTATGTTCTCTTTTTCTCCAGAATATCCTCTTGCCATCACTCTGGCACATGTTAATGTTTTGAAAATACAGCTCTGGAAAAAACTGAGACCATGGCACCTTTTCTTTCCTTTCCAAAAATTTGGAAAGGAAGGTTTTGAGTGAGGAACAGAAGGGTTAAAATTAAGAGACCACTACAAATTGAACGCTTTTGTTCCTCACTCAACTTTCCTTTTCAACTTTTTTGGAAAGGAAAGAAAAAGTTGCAGTGGTCTCTTCATTTTTTCCAGAGCAGTATCTCCCATCTGTCCACAATAACTTCTTCCTGAACTTTGTAGGCTCTTTTAGGTACTGTTTGTTTCTGAGGGTAGCTAGAGTTTTTGTACTTCCATCCATGTCTACCTCATGGAGTCTTTCTGACCTGACAGACTTTTTTTCCCATTTTGCAGCAGGTGCAAAACATACTGTAATTTCTAAATGGACTGTCCAATATAAATAATACCCTTAAAATAAAACTGCTAGCCTGCTCTTGAGCCCATAGTCATTTTACCATTTCAATTACAATGTGCTGGAACAACTAGTCAAAAACAACTATGTATAAAAAATTAGTTTGCACCCACCTAATCATATATTATTTCATATATAACCAATCACCTTAAATCACACACCCAGTAAATTTGTCTCCATCTCCGAAGTCTCCATGCTGAACTGTTGAGTTTAGCAAAGTTCTTGAGTACACCTTGAAGCACAGTGAAGACTATTAATAAGTGGAAGATGTACTGTATGGTACCAACTATCGCCCCTCTAAACTGCGGTCCTTCTAAGCTGGATGAACAAATAAATAGAAGACTGATCAGAGCACTTACCACAAGGCCAATTGCAAGTTAGCATCATCTTATGGTAATGTTTTTCATCATCAGGGACATACACCGATCAGCCATAACATAATAACCACCGACAGGTGAAGTGAATAATAATCTCGTTATCATGGCACCTGTCAGTGGGTGAGATATATAAGGCAGCAGGTGAACATTCTGTCCTCAAAATTGATGTGTTAGAAGCAGGAAAAATGGGTGACAGGGCCATGGGCAGCTGAGGCTCATTGATGCACAGGGGGAGCGAAGGCTGGCCTGTGTGGTCTGATCCAACAAACGAGCTACTGTAGCTCAAATAGCTGAAAAAGTTAATGCTGGTACTCATAGAAAGGTGTCAGAACACACAGTGCATCGCAGTTTGTTGCGTATGGGGCGTAGCTGTAGACCAGTCAGGGTGCCCATGCTGACCACTCTCCACTGCCGAAAGCGCCTACAATGGGCACGTGAGCATCAGAACTGGACCACAGAGAAATGGAAGAAGGTGGCTTGGTCTGATGAAGCACACAAGCAAAGCTACAGTGAAGTAGCTAAGGAATAAATAAATATCTTTAATTGGCCCAGTCAGATCCCCACCCAATATCCAAAATGTGTTGCATGACATGAAGACAGCTGTCCAAGCCTTGTGGTAGCTATCACAGTATAATGCAACACTGTGACATGATTTTTGCCCATGCCTGTTTAATTTCTGATAATGCCGTAATGTTGTTCATACCCTTTCATCCACTTAGATAAAAGTGATGCTCTCTTTCCCCTCCTTCAGACGATAAAAGAAATTATCTCAACTCTTCATCCTCATATTCAAACCCCCTCTGCTCAGGCTAAAGATAGGATTTTCTGCCCTCTTCTCTGCATGGCCTCTATTCCCCCAACACGTGGACTCAGTGGAGCGATAATAGTCTTGTTAGATCTCTGCCCGCTGTCTAGTAGCTTAACCGCACTCCCTACTCAACTGTGGTGATATCAGGAAGGAAGCCAAGTTATGCACAGGGTTACAGCTTACTGGGTTCTACTCTTCCTCGGGGCGAATTTGGAACTGCCGGTGTGTCGACTGACTTAATAGGGGTTTAACTACCATAAATTATGTAATGATGGCATTCTGAACTTTTGATTACACTGAGAAATCGTCATGCCAATACTGATCACTGGCTACTCAGGTGACTGGGCAAGGTTATTAAGTATCACCAACAGCAAGAACACCTGGATCTAACATGATTATTTTATTTGAATGTCGTTTTATGTAGTTCAACATAATTGTTCAGACATTTAAGGATATATTTGAAATCCATTACTTTAGTTGTACTTTAGTAACAGTATTTTGGCTATAAAAGAATTCTTATTTGGAAAATAACACAGCACGCACAGCAATAAATTGGGTTCACGGAATGACACCAGGACAAATGTAATGTGGATATGTGAATACAGTAACAATTCTGAAAACAATGACTAATGTAATGGTTCTAAATGTGGTGGGGAGTGTGATTTTGTCACAGCTCCTTCCGAGTCTGCTCCCTCTCTTGATTCGGGGAGACTTAATTCGTCGTCACCGGCCTTTTAGCCACTGCCGCTCCCCCATTCACTATTATCTTGGTTCTGTCTTGTTTTTACACACCTGAGTTGCATCTCCTCATTTAGCTGTGTATATATAAGCCCAGCAATTCCTATTTGTTTTTGTGCGTTATTGTTTTGTAGCGAAGCACTGTCCGTGCGTTCTCTAATTTACGTTGCATGTATGACTAACAGATCTCCACAATAAACGTTGGTCTGTTTAACGCATCTTCCGTTCTGCGCCTGACTCCTTCTCAACTGAACATCACAGATATTTAACATTTGTGTGAAAATAAAGTAGTCCGTCTGTAATTACTGTGGTGTAATCATGTTAACCTACACTGCTCAAAAAAATTAAGGGAACACAATCATCACATTATAACACCAAGTCAATTAAACTTCAGGGATATCAATCTGGCCAGTTAGGAAGAATAAGCAATTGTGAATCAATATCACCTGTTTTGGTGCAAATGAAAGTGACAACAGGTGCACTGGAGAGGCAACAGCAAGACGACCCCCAAAATGGGTATGGTTTTGCAGGTGGTGGCCACAGACAATTGCTCTCCCCTTACCATTCCTGTCTAATTCTTCTCTAGTTTTGCTAGTGTCCTGGTCACTACTGGTAGCATGAGGTGTACCTGCAGCCCATTCAGTTTGCACAAGCAGTCCAACTCCTCCAGTAGCCTCATGTGGCCAGAGTATGTAGGCAGTTCCTGGATGACGTAGGCATTAATGCCACTGACTGGCCTTCACTTTCCCCAGACCTGAATCCACTTGAGAACCTCTGGGACGTTATGTATCGGTGCATCCGACGCCACCAAATAGCGCCACAGACTGTCCAGGAGCTCACTGATGCCCTGATCCAGGTCTGGGAGGAGATCCCCCCCAGAACACCATCCGCCGTCTCATCAGGAGCTTGCCCAGACATTGTCGGGAGTGTATACAGGCACGTGGGGGCCATACACACTACTGAGTCACACTATGAGTTGCCGTGATGAAATTCACGGAAGTTGGAACTGCCTGTGATTTTAGCTGTATACTTTGATTTTCTGTGTGAATTTAAATTCCTCAATTGGTTGGTGATTTTGGTTTCCATTGACCGTTGTTACGTCAATTTGTTCTCAACGAATTACACAATGTATAATAAAGATTTTACACCCCTAAATAGTATTTCGGCGCTTCTCCAAAAATTTGAATATCGTGAAAAGGTTTTTTTTTTTTTTCGAAATTCAAATCAAAAAGTTACACCTTCATATATTCTAGATTCATAAAGTGAAACATTTCAAGCCTTTTTTGTTTCAGTCTTGATGATTACTGCTTACAGCTCATGCAAATCAAAAACCCAGTATCCCAAAACATTAGAATAAAAAATGTACAGTACAGAAATGTTGACCTGAGAAGAGCTCTAATCAGCTAATTAACTCCCTGAGTCTTCAATATCTCATTCTGGTTCAGTACACACAACCACAATCATGGGGAAGACTGCTGACTTGACAGTTGTCCAGGTAGACACTCATTGACACCCTCCACGAGGAGGGTAAGCCACAGAAGGTCATTGCTGAAAGGGCTGGCTGTTCGAAGAGTGCTGTATCACAGCATATTAATAGAAAGTTGACTGGAAGGGAAAAGTGTGGTAGGAAAAGGTGCACAAGCAACAGGGATGACCTCAGCCTTGAGAGGATTGTCAAGTAAAGCCGATTCAAGAACTTGGGGGAGCTTCACAAGGAGTGGACTGAGGCTGGAGTCAGTCTATCAAGAGCCACCACGCACAGACGTGTCCAGGAAATGGGCTACAAGTGTCGCATTCCTAGTGTCAAGCCACTCCTGAACCAGCGACAACATCAGAAGCGTTTTACGTGGGCGAAGGAGAAAAAGAACTGAACCGTTGCTCAGTGGTCCAAAGTCCTCTCTTCAGGTGAAAGTAAATTTTGCATTTCATTTGGAAATCAAGATTCCAGAGTCTGGAGGAAGAGTGGAGAGGCACAGAATCCAAGTTGCTTGAAGTCCAGTGTGACGTTTCCACAGTCAGTGGGGATTTGGGGTGCATGTCATCTGCTGGTGTTGGTCCACTGTGTTTTATCAAGTCCACAGTCATTGCAGCCACCTACCGCAGGAGGTTTTAGGGCACTTCATGCTTTCATCTGCTGACAAACTTTATGGAGATGCTGATTTCCTTTTCCAGCAGGACTTGGCACCTGCCCACAGTGCCAAATGACAGGTAACTGGTTTGCTGCCCATGGTATTACTATGCTTGATTGGCCAGCCAACTCGCCTGACCTGAACCCCATAGAGAATCTTGTCAAGAGGAAAATTAGATACACCAGACCCAACAACACAGATGAGCTAAAGGCCGCAATCAAAGCAACCTGGGCTTCCATAACCCCTCAGCAGTGCCACAGGCTGATTGGCTCCATGCCACACCGCATTGATGCAGTAGTTCGTGCAAGCTCCGACCAAGTATTGAGTGCATAAATTCACATACTTAGGAAACCTTTGCAGGTGTTTTGAGTTGATTAGCTGATTAGAGCTCTTCTCAGGTCAACATTCCTGTATTATAATTTTTTTATTGTAATATTATGAGATACTGAAATTTTGATTTCCATGAGCTGTAAGCTGTAATCATCAAGATTGAAACAAAATAGGCTTGAAATGTTTCACTTTGTGTTATGAATCTAGAATATATGAAGGTGTCAATTGTTTATTTGAATTACGGGAAAAAATGAACTTTTCCATGATATTAAAATTTTGAGATACACCTGTATGCCATCAGCCATGCAAGCTGTTGCTTACATATCTTCAACTCTCCCAAACCTGTTGGGAATTATTGCAATGAGACAGGGCAGTATAACATTTTATGTGAAAATTGTGGAAGGGAGCAATCCGGGATAAGAAAATATAAAGCATGATTTGGTGACATAGACATACCATATACCACGTCTGATCCTGGGACAATAGAATGAGAAAAAAGTAGAACCCAGATGTTTCTTGCTTCTTCCTGTTCTTTTCAACATTTTGGCACTAAATATGTGCAGGTTGTCTTTTCTGAGGTCACTGTGTGTGTGACTCTTCTTTCGATCCAATGGTGTAGACAAAACACTGTATTACTCACTGCTTATCAGGACTAACTTTCCTCCAAAATCATTACCTACAATAGGGGAGAGTGTTGTAAGTTGAGCCAAGGGGTAGGTTGACCCACCGCCTGTATCTAGATTGTACGCAATTTTTGCCATGTGACCATATATTTAGGAAGAACCAATTATTTCCAACTGGCAGTGATGAAGAAAGGTGCATGGAAAAGTGGTATGGATTTTTTTTTTTACCCGAAAAACTGTTTTTTTTTTATTGTGAATATAAATGTTTTACTTGTCAGGCATAATGACTGTTAAATCAAAGCAAATTCATCCAGGTCTAAAAATATACCTCATGCATGTAGGTGAATTGCCACTATAAAAATGTACATTGTTTTCCAAAAGATTAGCCCTAAGTTGCTAAGTGGTGGCTTTGGGGCCACCAAAGATGAGCCAAAGGCTTCATCTTGCCCCAATGGTTCACTTTGCCCCACCATGATAAGTTAGTTTTTTGATGTGTCAAGCATTATTTTATTCTAAAACTGAATACGTGACAATTTTTATTTCTTATTTTAATTATTGTAGAAAAGCTATCATGACACAAAACATTTGTACATCTGTGGCGTGTATTTGTCATTGCATAATGTCATAGATGTCATGAGACATTAGCTCAATCATTTCTACCATATAACACACACATTTTACCTAAAACATAGGTTACCCTGACTCCTTTTGCAACATTTGGATTAACTAGATTACTAGATCTGAATTGGGTTGCCTGTGACAGAATTCTGTCATCTGTTAATGTTATTGTCTGTTGTGCTCTATCTTGATTTCACACAAAGTTTAATTTCACACCAAGTTTAATAGGCTTACTAACTCAGCCTGGCTTAATAGCATATAATGTTTTTTATCAAGAATAGGAAACACAACATTCAACCTCATCATTTGACAGTGAGTGAGACTAATTTATATTGTAAACATAACATGGGATTCTTTTCCACCTCATGGCTCATTAAAGTGCAGGCACTGAACTACTCTAGATATTTCAAATGTATAGTGGCCACTTTTATTAGGGCTGTAGTTATATCTGCTTACATAGAGAGAATGTCTTTCCATCAATGTTTTTCAAGAGTACAGCAAACAGACATATTTTAGTCCATTTGTGATGACATGTTATACAATTCACTCACATTATGTTTGGGAACTCGACTGCATCGGAAATACACTTTGTGTACTTTTAGTTTCTAAACATCTAATTTTGACACAACGTACCTATCTTTAGTAGCTTGTGGGGACGTTTTGGACCCATTCTGGATAAGATAAGGTTGTGTACAAAGAAAAACATTGTCACACCAGATGCATTTGTAATAACAATATATGTCCATACTTTAACTTTGTTAACATCTCATTTCGAAAATATCTATGTTTTATCCATATTCCCTTATGAGGAAAATGTCAAGGAACAGTCATAGTGGATGTTTTTTCCTGCAAGATTTTTAGAGCATAGTTTAATGTTTGGACACATAATCTCGTGATCTTATCTCAAGAGAAAACATCCTGTTACGCTCGGGGAATGGATACGACGAGGTTCGACAGTTAGTTTAGATAACGCATGCGAACATTAACCAATGCAAATTCTGGAAGCATGCAAACAGCGTGCGTAACCCGCTTTTGGTTTTTCAACTAAGCGGCGGTCGGCCGCGCAGCAGGTGCATTGCAACAATCATCAATAGAAGGTTAGCTCCCACCGTTCTGCGGTAATGGCTGAAAACTCTTCATCACAACCCCCATGGCACAGTATATTTAGTTCATTTTGGGTAACTCTATAGCAGCTCTCGATTACCCTGCAGCAGCTTTTGCGTTTTTGTTATGGACGAACAGGCATTCTGGAATCGGACGTCTGAAATTCATCTCAGTGAATCTTGGGACAATGTCAGCAATGACCATTATTACTACAGTTTCGTTCATCTAACCGAGACCACTATTTTACCATCTCTGGTTGGATTCCTCTGTTCAACTGGTCTTGTAGGAAACATCCTGGTCTTGGTGACCATCCTGAGGTATGTCTCAACATACAACGGTGGCAGACTTCTACATTATTATCACAAGAAAGCTGGCAACGTTTCTGAATTAGCTAAAAGGATGGAGTTTATCTATTTTGTATATTTTTAGATGCTATCTAATTATTTTTCTTTCTTGAAGCAGCATATTAAAATACATGAAGCATCCTTATCAATAAATATTCAAGCAAAGTCAAATGTAATCCCATTATGCCAGATGTATGATTTGATTATGATGGTAAACTCTTCATTATCTACCTCTTAATTTGAATCTGATCAAGTGTAGGGTTCAGTCACTAAGAAAGAGAGGGGGAGAACAGAAGTGATTGAAAGAAATAGAGAAAATGTCCTACAGTTCCACATATTTTGTCATGATTTATGATATTTCATTGAGAAAGTCTAAAAAAAATGGATGTGGGAGGGCCCCTGGGCCTTAAGTTTAGATAGCTGGCTAAACTATTTACAAATATAAAATGTGTTAGCTTGCACAACTAATTCAATAGGCTTTCCTATCTATATGAATGTAAAGGTAGGATGAAGGGGGGTTGGGTGGAAATGGAGTTTGGTATCTAATGTATGTGTGTGTGAGTGTTTGCGTGCGCATACAGTATAGTAATAACTGCTCGGATTTTGTGTAGGCATTGCTGGAGATGGAGTTTGACTGTGGTAGATTAGTGGATTAGCCATGTGGACTGACGACCCCTTCACATACAGTAGTACCAAAGGGACAATAACACATTAAACACATTCTCCAGGGGATTGTGCTCCACTGCAGCACTTCAGCATCAACTGGAGGTTTTCTCACTGTAGGTCCTTTATATGGAACAATGGGCACATCCTATTTTTTTCTTACTGGTCTGTGTACACACTAGACTGTAGATGTTCTGGTGCTTTCCATTTCCATAAATCATCTTTAAAGGGCAGCAGTTGATTTAACCAGGTAGTCAAATCCAACACAAACCCAATTGTGCGATGTTCCCAGAATTGCCCACAGCTGGGTAGAATGAGGACCTCAAGTCACAAGATAAAATAACTTGATATGTAATATTGTTTAGAAGGCACTAGACTGGTGATATCAAAATGATTACTTTTTTAGGACTTTTATAATATCTAGCTTGGCTGGGGGGTTCAGAAGTCATATTGTGGTGGAATATTTTAAAATATAGCAGGTAAGGCATCCACACAATTCAACACCATCGATTAAAGACATTAGATTTGCTTATTTTATTATCTTCTAAGTGCAACTCTGCCTTGAGGACAGAAACTTGCGCAGTTGTCTATGTTGTTGGTTTGAATCCCAGAACCAGCAAGACGGGGAGAATGTGTTGTGCCCTTTAAAAAGGCTCTTAAACCTAATTGCTCTGGATAAGCATGCCTATTAAATGCCTACAGTGTAAATGTAGATTTACATAATAAATGTGATTGGTAGTGTTTAGTCATTTTACTATGTTGGAAAACTATGCTGAGCATAGAGGTGTCTAAAATAAGTAAACACATTCAGTATTTAGTTACTCACTATTGTTCCTTCTGAATGTATGTTAGACAAAATGTGTCATTTTCTGAAATAAATAAATTCATCGACAAAATAATAAATGGCTATATAGCGGGTGGATATATTTTTCTGTATATTTATTTCAGAATATGGCTTATTCAGTCTGCCATAAACGTGAAGTACTAAAGTGCTAGAATGTCCTGGTATTCTGCAGAACCACAAAGAAGATCGTCCCAGACATATACATCTGTAACCTAGCCTTGGCTGATGTGGTCCATGTGATGGTCATGCCTTTCCTGATCCACCAGTGGGCGCGTGGAGGGCACTGGGTGTTTGGCAGCCCTCTCTGCACCATCATCAACACACTGGACAACTGCAATCAGGTGGCCTGTGCAGCCGTCATGGCTGCCATCAGTCTAGACAGGTGAGTAGAAGATGAACGACAACTTGTTTGAGTGGTAGTCTGGTTTTATTTGATGGAAAGTAAAGCACGAACAGCTAGGAAAGAGGCATTTCTCACACTTTTCTATTGTTTGTCAATGCATGACATGCAGAGAGCATACCATTTAGAATCGACTGGTTAGACTGGCTTAGTGATAAAGGATGTACAGCCGGCCAGTTAAGTACTGAAGTTAAGTATTGATCCAAGTATTTTTGTTTCACAGGAGTTGTGTGGGGAAAGGTCTTTAAAATTGTGTCACATGTCACTCTACATCCCATTGTATTTCAAATGCATGGGGAAGTCTACATTTGGTACAGTACTTTTCATAACATTTACTTTAATATGGTTTTTAAAATGAACATTTTGTGTTTTAACGTTGTACAGCCGCCACACACCCCTCCTTGATATTTGCTTACACAGAGAACTGAAAAACATTATCAATATTTCAAATGGCAAGTAAACATTGTCTAGAGTCACATGAACCAAACCTTCGGGTCTGATCAATATATCTGCGCGACGCATGCTTATTACCACCAAACAGGGGAGCAAAATACGGAATAAGCTTGACGGCCAGTGTCTGATGCTAGAGCAAGGAGTAATGTGATTTCAGACTCTAATTGTTCAAATGGAATCCCTCAGAGAGCGCGTCCACAACCAAGTCCCAAGCAAGTGGACAAGCTCAGGTTCACAATTGGCCTAAATCTGCACATGGCCTTTAAAAACCGCATATTAATACCACATGAAAAGCAAAATTGACAGTGAAATAAACCCTAATCATGGAGAATCACCGGCCCTGCTAAAGGACCTCTTGTAGGAACCTTAAAAATGTCCACAGCAGAGCTATTTGAAGGGACAACTCGTCTGTCTTTGAAACAATATTTTATAACCTTTTAGTTATATTGATTCCTCATGGAGGATGCTCTTGCTTAGTGAATAGCACTTGCAATACCAGGGCAGACTAAACACACGCAGCGACCGAAAGTGTGCATTGCTTTATGGTAATACTGTGGTCAGGGGTTCGCGTCCTGGGCCCGGCATACGCACGATGCCGGGGGCGCTCCAGCAAAGGGTGGCTCAGATTGGCACAGTGCTGTGCGGAGGGACGGACGGATGGCTGGTCGAAAGGGACGGATGGCTGGTCGGAGGGACGGATGGCTGGTCGGAGGGACGGATGGCTGGTCGGAAGGGACTGCCTTGTCCCATTGTGCTCTAGTGACTTATTGTGTAAACTGTGGATTGAGAGGTTTTTGACTGTAGCAGCTGGAAGATTATGAGCCTGTAAGAGTAGAAGGCTCTGCTCCTTTTAACTATAAAATACCAACATTTGTAAGAGTATAAAAAATAAACAGTGTTTTATTCTAAGTCTGGCTCTGATTAGGAATTACGACCTTGTTTGTAGATGATACTTTATATCTCACTTTGTTTGAGATTAACTAACTTCTGGAAATTGAATAAATCATGGCTTTTCACCACCCTGAATCCCATTTCCAGTCTTATTCAGATGTATTATTGATGACTGCAGTGGTCTCCATGTCAATGTCCCCAGGGTATTAAAGACATGCCAAACCTACTCAGTCATTTATAGCTGCTCAGCGCATTCTCTTTTTTAATTTTGTACCCTTTTTTCCCAGGTAATGATCCATTACACATTCTCAAAACACTGTCATCCCACTGTGATTTTGAATAGATTGTTGTGTTGTCAGCCAACATTTGCAAGGACCAAAACTATGTCTCAGCATCTGGAGGAGCTTTGCGCTTTCTTCCACCTCAATGATATAGGTAGTGGTGGAGGATATTAGACGTTCAGATGACAGCTGGCTCAGCCTATAGGTAATTAAATCTGCATGTTTCCATCAATGATGCATCAAGGACATACTGGAAGGACTCACATGCTCTGGTGCTTCAGCTTCTGTTGTTCATGTATTTTTGCTGGAACGTGTAAGCGGAGCTGGCCAAGAAAAGCGAATGCCTCTGACTGACTGACTGACTGACTGACCATGCATTGTTACATAGCATAGTGTTTAGTGGTCAGAGAGGGAGACTGCCATGCATGGGACCAGGTATAGAATCTGGCCAGGGACAACAAAGATTAGCTCAGAATAAGCTCACAAGCATCAGCAGCTACATACAGTAAACCAAGCAAACGAGCCAAAAGGAAAATACAGCCTCAGAGGCTAAATTAGGCCAAACTGACAAATACAATCCGATTTTCAGGCCTTTGAAATGCTGAGCTTTGATCCACCATTATAGAACTTTGCATCACAAAATCAGCATTGAAATAACACAAATGCATTGAATAGGACTATTGATAAATCTGCACTAGAATATGAACTTTCGTAATTTCATCATTTACGTGTACATGCTTTTTTACACATGGGGATTACATAATCATTCATAATGCATATGTCACAGTGACTCATTGATACGTATGTAATGATACCGCGACAGTAGTGTTGCACACATGTTGTTGCAGGAAAGGCAGCCTACAGTAATTTGATCGTGGCTAGAAGGAAGGGATGAAATAAAATCCTGTTCCAGAAATGAACAAAGTCGTGGCTTAATGGGGCAATATGTAAGATTTTTAGTGTAATGACAGCAAAAACACAAGCAAAAAGGACTAGTAGATATCAGCAGTCAATGTTTTAAGTTAATGTTTCAAATAGTCTAGGTATCTAGACTTGGCCGATAAATAGCTGCTTTTCAAGCCCCCTCCGTGGCTCACCATTGTCACTTTTACCCAGGGGCCGGCTGAACTAGGCTTGCCTAATTGTTTTCTTGTTATTAGACTAGAACAGTAGTGTAAATGCTACCATGTAGCTCAGTTGGCTAAAATTACTGTCTATTAAACCCAGTATTATTATCAAAACAAAAGGTCTGATTTCTGGGTCCAGTCATTCCATCCTGTTTCCTCTTATGGACAGGCCAAAAATATAAAAATGGTTGACTCTCCTGCAAGCAAAATATATTTTCACATCACCATCCCCGGTGTTGTTGAAAATTATCAATTTACACTGTTATTGAACACAATGAGTGAAACAGTCGACCCCAGGAAATGAAAACTAAAACTATATTTAAAACTATATTTAAATTACTGTTAAGTATGCTGGGATTTATAGTTATTTTGCTTATTTTCAGTATTGTTTTAAGACTTAATTTGAACTCACATACATCGCATCGTTCTGTGGCCTGTTTTTAATTTGTGCTGCGCTCCTAATGAAGTAATAAACTTCATTTTATTTGGTTAGAACAGACTCATGGATTTATTTTCATGTTCATGTTATAGGGTTGTTTTTACTTTTCCAAACCTCAAGAAAAATATGAATACAGTGACACAACTACACCAGCTGAAAACGCTTCAAAGCGTTCTTTTTTATCTCATTATTGTAAGCCTGTTATTTGAATAATAATCATAGTATTAAACATTATATTAGTTATAGTTCGGGGGTAATTACCATCAACTTGAGAGATCCAGACCACAGTGTATCTGGAATAAAATGTTTTTGAAAACCCTGTAACACCAATTGAATCATATTTGCTAAAGATATTCTGAGACCTCTACATCGTCAAGCAATCATCTGTGATAAAATTTGCTGGTGGAAATGGTTTTAAAAACGTAAACTTGTGTATTAGCCACACCCATGTATTAACTGCTGTGGTTAAAAATGTTTTCAAAATACGTGGAAATGCCACAGTTTATAAACATGAAATTACAGTACCATCTGCCAAATTCATCTATTACACTATGAGTCCAACTGAACCCTAGGTGGTGCTATAATAAGCAATCTAAGTCACTCCAAAAGCCCCACTGGCATTTCCACCCCGTATGACCTAGAGGTCTGAAATTCAGTCCACAGATCTCTCTTCACCTAAGGAACAAATTTGCCTCAAGAACCCATAAAGTCTGCATTCTTGGATTTTCCTCCATTTTTAATTTTTTCTAAAACAATGAAAAGTTATGAATGGGAGTCAGTGCTGATTCAATGCGAGTCCATTCATTCCCCATTGACTTCAATGCGAGGGGAATGAATGGGGGGCAATGGGGAATTAATTGAGGTCTATGGGGAACGCATGGAAGTCAATGGGGAATGAATGGAGGTCAATGGGGAATGAATGGGAGTCAATGGGAAATTAATGGGGTGTCTATGGGGAATGAATAGAAGTCAGTGGGAAAAGATTGGGAGTTAATGGGGAATGAATGACAACGAATTAAGAATAAATGGGTGCCATGGTGGTCCTGGAAGTAAAGGACTCTGCTTGCTGATATATTTTATTTTTATCTTTCTCTCTCTCGCCAGTTTGCAGTGGAGAGAAACAGCTAATAGAAAACTGAGGGAGTTTTAACACTTGATGGCCTACTATTTCCCAGTATGACCAAAATGTATTAGTTTCTATTTAGTATTCTGAGGATTATTAACCTTATTTCATTGAATGATTCAAACAGTCATTAACGAACCATTTTATCGATTCCCTGTTTGGCACACAACCATACACCCAGTGTTTACTTACCTTGCTGTGTTACAGAACCTGTGTATAGTTTCTTTCTTTATTATTAGCCTATTATTATTATTATTAATGTGAATATTATTATTCCACAAATGTAGAAGTTATTCATGCCTTTAAATATAACAAATGTTTAAATTTTAAAAATACAACGAGAACAGGAATCTTACATTATTATTGGTATTACCAATTTTGTTGGTATTATTGGGCAATTAGTAAATCCCAGTTCTCTAACAGAATATAACCATTTATTTTGAGGCTGGTGCGGTTCTTGCCGCATAAAAGTTTAATGTAAAAAAGAACATGGAAACTTGGTAAAATGAACAGTTGTTTCTGAATATCAGCCCACATCACAGGGATATTGCTGTGAATTCTAGCTGCAATAACTGCATGCCCTCTTTACAGCTAATGTGTTGCATTTAAAAAAATAAAATCACTGTCAACATTTATGGCCCATCCCTGCCGTGATCGTGTTTCGGGCTGAGAATGGCATCCCTACCTCTAGGTCACAATGTCTTCAGCAGCAGTTTTGCTGGGCGCCACGCTACTACACTGCAAAAAATATTGCCAATGGAACAAGACAATTTAAATATATTTGAGGAGATATTTGCTTGAAATAAGTGAAATAATCTGCCAATGGAATAAGAAAAATTACACGATATTCAAGGCATATTTTCTAAAAACAAGCGGTATAATCTAGCTTGCTAAGAAAAATATACCACATTTTAAGGATGGTAGGGTTTTTAACCTGAAAAGAAGATAAATATACATGATAAGCCGTATATTTTTTGCAGTGTAGCCTTTCCTCCAGATCACTCAACAGATTTGTAGCATGGATAGGATTTAGGCCTAGCAGAAACTGTTCTGAGCGTGATTTGTCTGGGCAGAGCAAGCCTGTGCCAACCTACCTATTGTATTAATTTACAATAAAGTCAATGACCTGATATACAAGTTCTGCATGGAGTTGTAACTCTTCTTCTGTTTCGTTGTCTTGTTCTTTGTTGTCCTCTTCAACTATGCATAGTAATATGTTTTT
This sequence comes from Esox masquinongy, assembly GCA_016801175.1. NCBI lineage: Eukaryota > Metazoa > Chordata > Actinopteri > Esociformes > Esocidae > Esox > Esox masquinongy. The sequence continues at coordinate 73,161 of JACXGI010001505.1, read as the reverse complement.
TATTGACGCTGTGTCCTTGTTGACAACAACAATCCGTTTCCCTGTTAATCATCAGTAGGCCTAAATGGAATGCCATAATCTGCGTTCAGCATGCAATCCTGAAACCATTCACTTTCTACATGATGCTGGAAAAAGGAGAAAAACAAATCGCTGTTATAGGCTATTTATATTCTAACCAACCACATGGACTGTTCTCTACATTTGCCAACTCCTCCAACATACAATTCATTCCACTCACTTTTTCCCCCAACGGAACATCTCCCTTCAACTACAAAATTCCATAAAATGTTCAAGACAAACGAATAGAGAACACAAAGAAATTCTTCTGAAGAGAACTGAGTTCACAAGTTGCGGTCCATCCATAATTCTGCGATGCCAAGATGGTTGTTGTTTTCAGCCTTTTCAAGCCTTTTTACCACTATATATTCTCCACATATATTGTTATGGCTTATACCGATCAGCCATAACATTATGACCACTGACAGGTGAAGTGAATAACTCTAATAATCTCGTTATCATGGCACCTTAGGGTATGTGGGATATATTAGGTGAACATTCTGTCCTCAAAGTTGATGTGTTAGAAGCAGGAAAAATAGGCAAGCGTAAGGATCTGAGCGACTTTGACTAGGTCCAAATTGTGATGGCTAGACGACTGGGTCAGAGCATCTCCAAAACTAGAGCCCTTGTGGGGTGTTCCTGGTCTGCAGTGGTCAGTACCTATTAAAAGTGGTCCAAGGAAGGAAAAGCGGTGAACCAGCGACAGGGTCATGGGCGGCCAAGGCTTATTGAGGCATGTGGGGAGCAAAGGCTGACCCGTGTGGTCCGATTCAACATACGAGCTACTGTAGCCCAAATGCTGAAAAAGTTAATGCTGGTACTGATAGAAAGGTGTCAGAACACACAGTGCATCACAGTTTATTGCGTATGGGGCTGTGTAGCCACAGACCAGTCAGGGTGCCCATGCTGACCCCGTCCACTGCTGAAAGCGCCTACAATGGGTACGTGAGCATCAGAACTGGACCACGGAGCAAAGTAAGAAGGTGGTCTCATCTGATGAATCATGTTTTCTTTCACATCACATGGATGGCCGTGTGCGTGTTCGTCTATTACCTGGTGAACACATGGCACCAGGATGCACTATGGGAAGGAGGCAAGCCGGCGGAGGCAGTGTGATGCTTTGGGCAATGTTCTGCTGGGAAACTTTGGGTCCTGCCATGCATGTTGATGTTACTTTGACACGTACCACCTACCTGAGCATTGCTGCAAACAATGTGCACCCTTTCAGGGCAACGGTATTCCCTGATGGCATTGGCCTCTTTCAGCAGGATAATGTGCCCTGCTACAAAGCAAAAATGGTTCAGGAATGGCTTAAGGAACATATCAATGAGTTTAAGGTGTTGACTTGGCCTCCAAATTCCCCAGATTTCAATCCAATTCAGCAGCTATGGGATGTGCTGGACAAACATGTCCGATCCATGGAGGCCCCACCTCGCAACTTACAGGACTTAAAGAATCTGCTGCTAATGTCTTGGTGCCAGATACCACAGCACACCTTCAGAGGTTTGGCCCAAGATGGGTCAGGGTTGTTTTGGTGGCAAAAAGGAGACCTACATAATATTAGGCAAGTGGTCATAATGTTATGGCTGATCAGTGTATATCCATGATCTGGATACGCCAAGCACTAAGATGGACTGATCGAATAGCCAAAAAAAGGTGATATAGAAATAAACTCTGTTCAGCAAGTCAATAACTAAATTCCAAAAGTCTGACAGATAGGCTCCAGAAATATCATTGATTCTAAAATTGCTTCCACATGTTGTCTCGACACAGAGCCATCTGACATTTTTAAAACTATTTTGAACTCTATAACAATGGATCTACAGCAAATAGTTAATGGCTCTCTGCAATCTGGCATTTTCCCAACGACTCTAAAAACAGCTGCCATTAAGCCTCTATTAAAAAAGAGAACATTGGATGCATCTATATTGTACAACTATAGACCTGTGTCAAATCTCCCTTATATAGCCAAGATCATTGAGAATGTTGTCTTCAATCAACTCAGCAATTTTGTGAACTCAAGCGGTCTCTTAGACAAATTTCAGTCAGGCTTCCGACCTTACCACAGTACTGAAACGGCTCTGATAAAGGTTTTAAATGATATACGGCTAAATACTGATTTGGATAAAATGACAGTTCTGGTTCTATTAGATCTCAGTGCAGCATTTGATGCTGTAGATCACAGAACACTTCTAGATAGGCTGGAAAATTGGGTAGGACTCTCCGGGACAGTCCTTAATTGGTTCAGATCTTATTTAGATAGCCGGAGTTACTTTGTTGCCATTGGCAATCATGAATCTGATAGGGTAGCTATGACATGATAGCTACCCAATCAGAACAACAACATTAATTACCATAGCTATGCAGATGATATTCAAATATATATGGCTCTCAAACCGTATGACAACAGCTCAATAGACTGTGTCACTGTATAGAACACATAAATACCTGGATGAACCAAAATTATCTACAATTAAACCAAGATAAAACGTGAGATTATTGTGTTTGGCAACAAAAATAAAAGAACTAGTATTAGTAAAGAGCTGGATTCTCGGGCCCTAAAAACCAGGGACCAAGTATGTAATCTTGGTCGTCTGATACTCAGACCTCACATTTAACAGTCATATCAAAGTGGTCACCAAAATAGCATTCTATCATCTTAAAATTATAGCCAGAATCAAGGGCTTGTGTCTCAAAAAGACCAAGAGAAGCTCATCCATGCTTTTATCTCTAGTAGGGTTGACTACTGTAATGGCCTCTTAACTGGACTCCCCAAAAGACTGTAAAACAGCTGCAACTCATTCAGAATGCTGCTGCTAGAATGTTAACCAGGACCAAGAGAACTCTGGTTCTTAAATCTTTGCAATGGCTTCCAGTCAGTTACAGAATAGATTTGAAGTGGTGCTTTTAGTCTAGAAATCACTGAATGGTTAAGCCCTGAATACATTTCTGATATGTTTGAAGAGTATAAACCGAGCAGTGCTCTTAGATCCATGAACTCAGGTCAGCTAGTAGAGCCCAGAGTCCAAACTAAACATGCGAAGCTACGTTTAGCGGTTATGCTGCACACAACTGGAATAAACTACCAGAAGATCTTAGACGTGCCCCAAACGTATCAGTTTTTAAAACCAGGTTAAACACATTTCTCTTTTCACACACTTATGATTGAGCACTTAAACTTAAACACACTGTTTAGCCTTACAGCTTTTATAGCTTCCTTATGAAATCTACTACAGAATCTACCAGTTATGTTTTAATTTCTTTTTATTCTCTGTCTATTTTCTTATTCGATGTTGTATTATTATGATGTTTTATTGTTGTTTATTGTTTCCATTCTAGTATTTGTTTTTATTCTGTTGTATTTTCATATTTCTCTTTTTCTTTGTAAAGCACATTGAATTGCTTCTATGTATGAACTGTGCTATATAAATAAACTTTCTTGCTTGCATGTAAAATTCCGATATCTCCGCTAGCAGAGATTAAACCTTGGGTGACCTAGGGTGTAATCTGCAGCCTCCTGTACGTACATACCGCTGTAGCATGGGTTCCAGTCAAGCCCACTGCTATTTCAGCAAAAACTCCTTTCATTTGTCCATTTACTACATTGTCAATCTCTAATAAAGCACAAAATGGCAGAGAAATATGACAAATAAATAATAAATTCACCAAGTCATGAATGAATGTTTAACACCAAGGCCTTTATGTTTGAGGAGAAAAACATGAATGCAGTAATACATAATATACCCACTTGAAATACATCCCTGTTGTCATGTCTCCTCTCTGACAACCCATGTTTCCCATAACCTCTTGCTATGTTTTTTGCTTTGTGATCTGTTTTATTGTGGTCTATTGTTCTGCCTGATTGTGTCAAATCCTCATTTTCATCTATCAACTGTATCATAGGTACCTGGCAGTGGTGCACCCGTTCCGTCTGATGACCCTCCGAACACGCTCCAAGACCATCTGGATCAACCTGTTTGTGTGGGTCGTGTCATTCATCATGGTCCTACCATCCTGGGTCCACTCCAAAGTCATGCGTTTCCCTGATGGACTCGAGAGCTGCACCATGAACCTGGTCTCCCCCAAAGATGTGTTCTGGTAAATCTGACGTATCATCAACTCATCGTTGAATTTTTGTGGATATTTAATCGTGCCGCTAACGTGAACTTATCATCAAGGCCACACTCAGTGGTGGATAAAGTTCACCAGCTGGTTGAGCGCGTATTTACTCACACGTTCGCTGTAATTACTGTAATCCTGGGTACTGATTTACAGAGGGAACACCCTTTCAACTGTTTGGAAAGGGATTCAGATGCAGTTCCAACATTGAATCTCCTGACAAAAATCAAATGTATTCATAGATGTGGGACATAGCTGCTACCGCATGCTACTCCTCTCTCCCCTCCCTTCTCCCCCTCCTCCCAGGTACACCCTTTATCAGACCATCACATCGTTCTTCCTGCCCTTGCCACTTATCCTCACCTGCTACATGCTGATCCTGTGCTACACGTGGAAGATGTACCTGAAGAACGCCAAGGCACGGCGGTGAGTCATGCCAGTCGGCAGCTGTCCACCAGGCACACATGGACATGCATAGAGCAAGGTGGAATGACGTCATAGCCTGGGCGGTGCAATGTGGTGGTCAAGTGTGGCCATCAACCAAGGTCATTGTTGATAGTAACGTAGACGCAGAGATTCTGGATGAAATCACAGATTTGAATGGGTGGTCTAAATAGTATAAACAGAGTGTTCTTGAAAGAAATTAGTGATTTTGATAGGTGTTCTAAAGTACAGTTGTGCTCATAAGTTTGCACATCCTGGCAGAAATTGCGAAATTTTGGCATTGATTTTGAAAATATGACTGATCATGCAAAAAAACTGTCCTTTATTTAAGGAGAGTGATCATATGAAGCCATTTATTATCACATAATTGTTTGGCTCCTTTTTTAAATCATAATGAGAATAGAAAGGATATAAAAAGATATCCAAAGCCTTGCAAATGCCAGTCAGTACTGTTATTAAGAAGTGGAAAATTCGGAGATCCCTTGATACCAAGCCAAGGTCAGGTAGACCAAGAAAGATTTCCACCAAAACTGCCAGAAGAATTGTTTGGGATACAAAGAAAAACAGGTAACCTCAGGAGAAATACAGGCTGCCCTGGAAAAAGACGGTGTGGTTGTTTCAAGGAGCACAATACGATGATACTTGAACAAAAATGAGCTGCATGGTTGAGTTGCCAGAAAGAAGCCTTTACTGCGCCAATGCCACAAAAAAGCCTGGGTACAATATGCCCGACAACACCCTGACACGCCTCACAGCTTCTGGCACACTGTAATTTGGAGTGACGAGACCAAAATAGAGCTTTATGGCCACAACCATAAGCTCTATATTTGGCGAGTTGTCAACAAGGCCTATAGTGAACAGAATACCATCCCCACTGTGAAGCATGGTGGTGGCTCACTGATGTTTTGGGGGTGTGAGCTCTAAAGGCATGGGGAATCTTGTGAAAATTCATGGCAAGATGAATGCAGCATGTTATCAGAAAATACTGGCAGACAATTTGCATTCTTCTGCACGAAAGCTGCGCATGGGATGCTCTTGGACTTTCCAGCACGACAATGACCCTAAGCACAAGGCCAAGATGACCCTCCGGTGATTACAGCAGAAAAAGGTGAAGGTTCTGGAGTGGCCATCACAGTCTCCTGATCTTAATATCATCGAGCCACTCTGGGGAGATCTCAAACGTGCGGTTCATGTAAGATGACCAAAGACTTTGCATGACCTGGAGGCATTTTGCCAAGACGAATGGGCAGCTATACCACCTGCAAGAATTCGGGGCCTCATAGACAACTATTACAAAAGACTGCACGCTGTCATTGATGCTAAAGGGGGCAATACACAGTATTAAAAACTAAGGGTATGCAGACTTTTGAACAGGGGTCAGTTCATTTTTTTATTTGTTGCCATGTTTTGTTTTATGATTGTGCCATTCTGTTATGACCTACAGTTGAATGTGAATCCCATAAGAAAGAAAAGAAATGTTTTGCCTGCTCACTCATGTTTTCTTTACAAATGGTACATACAGTATCTCACAAAAGTGAGTACACCCCTCACATTTTTGTAAATATTTGAGTATATCTTTTCATGTGACAACACTGAAGAAATGACACTTTGCTACAATGTAAAGTAGTGAGTGTACAGCTTGTATAAGAGTGTACATTTGCTCTCCCCTCAAAATAACTCAACACACAGCCATGAATGTCTAAACCGCTGGCAACAAAAGTGAATACACCCCTAAGTGAAAATGTCCAAATTGGGCCCAATTAGCCATGTTCCCTCCCCGGTGTCATGTGACTTGTTAGTGTTACAAGGTCTCAGGTATGAATGGGGAGCAGGTGTGTTAAATTTGGTGTCTTCTCTCTCACACTCCCTCATACTGGTCACTGGAAGTTCAACATGGCACCTCATGGCAAATAACTCTCTGAGGATCTGAAAAAAAGAGTTGTTGCTCTACAATAAGATGGCCTAGGCTATAAGAAGATTGCCAAGACCCTGAAACTAAGCTGCAGCACGGTGGCCAAGACCATACAGCGGTTTAACAGGACAGGTTCCACTCAGAACAGGCCTCGCCATGGTCGACCAAAGAAGTTGAGTGCACGTGCTCAGCGTCATATCCAGAGGTTGTCTTTGGGAAATAGACGTATGAGTGCTACCAGCATTGCTGCAGAGGTTGAAGGGGTGGGGGGTCAGCCTGTCAGTG
>JACXGI010001505.1:6809-66244 GCA_016801175.1 Esox masquinongy | reverse complement strand
GTCCCAGAAGGAAGTCTCTTCTGAAGATTATGCACAAGAAAGCCTGCAAACAGTTTGCTGAAGACAAGCAGACTAAGGACATGGATTACTGGAACCATGTCCTGTGGTCTGATGAGACCAAGATAAACTTATTTGGTTCAGATGGTGTCAAGTGTGTGTGGCAGCAACCAGGTGAGGAGTACAAAGACAAGTGTGTCTTGCCTACAGTCAAGCATGGTGGTGGGAGTGTCATGGTCTGGGGCTGCATGAGTGCTGCCGGCACTGGGGAGCTACAGTTCATTGAGGGAACCATGAATGCCAACATGTACTGTGACATACTGAAGCAGAGTTTGATCCCCTCCCTTCAGAGACTGGGCCGCAGGGCAGTATTCCAACATGATAACGACCCCAAACACACCTCCAAGATGAACACTGCCTTGCTAAAGAAGCTGAGGGTAAAGGTGATGGACTGGCCAAGCATGTCTCCAGACCTAAACCCTATTGAGCATCTGTGGGGCATCCTCAAAACGGAAGGTGGAGGAGCGCAAGGTCTCTAACATCCACCAGCTCCGTGATGTCGTCATGGAGGAGTGGAAGAGGACTCCAGTGGCAACCTGTGAAGCTCTGGTGAACTCCATGCCCAAGACGGTTAAGGCAGTGCTGGAAAATGATGGTGGCCACACAAAATGTTGACACTTTGGGCCCAATTTGGACATTTTCACTTAGGGGTGTACTCACTTTTGTTGCCAGCGGTTTAGACATTCATGGCTGTGTGTTGTGTTATTTTGAGGGGACAGCAAATTTACCCTGTTATACAAGCTGTACACTCACTACTTTACATTGTAGCAAAGTGTAATTTCTTCAGTGTTGTCACATGAACAGATATAATCAAATATTTACAAAAATGTGAGGGGTGTACTCACTTTTGTGAGATACTGTATATTACCAATTCTCCAAGGGTATGCAAACTTTTGAGTACAAGTGTAAGTGTGCTGTGTTTTGAATTTTAAAAGAATATAGGTGACAGGAAAAGGAAATGTTTATATTTCTTTCATAGCAACTTTTAACACAGGCTTAGAATTACTTCTTGTGTGTACACTATGTGAAAACATTGTTAAGCAGGATAGGTACCAACAAAACAACTCATAAAAAGAGACTTCGGAGATAATCAGCCAGATAAAGCTTGTGTTATCACTTAGCTACAGGGTGACAGTGATGTTTTTATCTTAACAATGAAACAGTTAGAACAATGAAAAGAGAAACAATGAATTCCATTCAGCGCTGTTCTCAGTAGCCCTTAACTGTCTCACTCAATCTTTATCTCACTCTTTCTCTCGCTCTTCTCTCTTTCCCTCTGTGGCTATTGAGACTGAGAGATTATCCACTCAGTATAAATTAGTTTAAAACACAGGAATCTTCACATATTTTCACATATTTGATGCAGAAGTAGAACATGTTGATTCACACTTCTAAGCTGGTCACCATATTGTCTAACCCAACATCCCTCCTCTCTCATCAGCTTTGTTTCTAACAACCAGCCCCGGGAGCGAGCCATCCGCCTCACCAAGATGGTTCTGGTCCTAGTTGTGGTTTTCCTGGTAAGCGCAGGGCCCTACCACGTCCTCCAGCTGGTCAACCTGAAGGTGCGGCGACCCACACTGGCCTACCACACCTGCTACTACCTGTCGGTGTGCCTCAGCTATGCCGCCAGTAGTGTTAATCCTTTCATCTACATCCTGCTCAGCGGACACTTCCGGCGCAGACTCACCTACCGCAAGCCGTGTGGTCTGAGTGTCGAGAGGGATCCGAGTGCGCCGCAGATCCGTACACCACACTCCAGTTTTTGACAGTCTTGCCAAGAAGCCTGGACAAAAAAACATAAACTACCATTCAAAAGTTTGGGTCACTTAGAAATGTCCTTGTCTTTGAAAGAAAAGCAAATTTTTTGTCCATTAAAATAACATCAAAACGATCAGAAATACAGTGTAGACATTGTTAATGTTGTAAATGACTATTGTAGCAGGAAACATGATTTTCAGTGGAATATCTACATAGGTATACAGAGGCCCATTATCAGCAACCATCAGTCCTGTGTTCCAATGGCACGTTGTGTTTGCTAATCCAAGTTTATCATTTTGAAAAGCTAATTGATCATTAGCAAACCCTTTTGCAATTATGTCAGCACCACTGAAATCTGTTGTGCTGATTAAAGCAATAAAACTGGCCTTTAGACTAGTTCAGTATCTTCAGCATTTGTGTGTTCCCATATAGGCTCAAAATGGCCAGAAACAAAGAACTTTCTTCTGAAACTCTTCAGTCTATTCTTGTTCTGAGAAATTAAGGATATTCCACATGAGAAATTGCCAAGAAACTGAAGATCTCATAAACCGATGTGTAGTACTCCCTTCACAGAACAGCGTAAACTGGTTCTAACCAGAATAGAAAGAAGAGTGGGAGGCCCAACTGAGCAAGAGGACAAATACATTAGAGTGTCTAGTTTGAGAAACAGATGCCTCACATGTCCTCAACTGGCAGCTTCATGATATAGTACCCACAAAACACCAGTCTCAACGTCAACAGTGAAGAGACGACTCTGGGATGCTGGCCTTCTAGGCAGAGTTCTTCCTCTGTCCAGTGTTTGTGTTCTTTTGCCCATCTTAATCTTTTTTTTTATTAGCCAGTCTGAGATATTGCTTTTTCTTTGCAACTCTGCCACTGTATTTCTGATCAATTTGATGTTATTTTAATGGACAAAAAATTTACTTATCTTTCAAAAACAAGAAAATTCCTAAGTGACTTTTGAATATACACTGACGTTCAAACTTTTGAACGGCAGTGTATATTAGACACTCCAACACCACACCTTTTCCACAGCACACTGCCCAGGACATTAGCAATGGCAGTAGTGTTACTTTTTGGGATCATTTTCAGGGGTCGTTCATTAAAATTACAAAATATTGGTGTATTTACCCTGTAGACAGTCTAAGGATACGATTTGACAAAAATACATATTTGTTTGTAGAATTTCTATGGCACAAATCCTAATAAAGTCACGCAACAGCTAGTAGCCTTTTTTTGTATATGATTTCCAACTTATCTGAAAGTACAATCTTCAAATGAATGTCTTCAAAATCACATTAGTCATATTACCAATATTATTTATTTTTTTACATATGTTCCTTTCTTGAGCTTCACAATCAATTTGAGTTACTTTAATTTGATTGATGATGCACATGAAAAACTTGGGTGTAGGTACCAGGAATGGTTTCACAGACTCTTTTTGCAAACAGTTCCAAGGAAACTAAACCAAAGCATCAATTGCTGACAAAGCTTGTCCATAGACTGCTTACAGAGTCATTCTGTTATCAGGTGAACTATTCCTTAAATGGACAGTATTATTATTATTTATTTATTTTACTTGTTTTTGGTTGTTGCTGCTGTTAAGGAATATTCATATCTTGCTGTTATGTCAGTCTTGAATTTGGTTACTGTTGCATTAAAAACATTATGGTTGTTAGAAGGATATTTTATGTTGCCTCCTAGTAAGCAATTTCATGTTGACACTGTATAGATGCTGTATAAAATGTATTTCAGATTTCTCATGGAGGACAGGCTCCCTCCAGAGTTAGATATGGATATTGCAAGGGTTGAACCAGAATCAATTTGGATTTAAATGATCATAAATCTGAAATACTTTTTTCAGTTGAAAAATCTCACCTTGCAAACCAATCATTGGTTTCGAAAACAAATTATGAGTGACAACTGAATAAAACCTACAGAGCAGTGCATCTCGTTCCCCAAATTACCTGCTACACACTTGAACCTAATTTTGATGAGACAGTGGGAGGTCACTTTTAGACAAGGTGTAATCACTTTAAAGTGTTTTTGGAAGAGCTTAGTGATTTCAATGGGGTTATCACATGACTGGAGTGCAACTTTTAATTTTGCTGAAGTTTCATTTCTTACTTTTAGTTGTTTTTAACCTAAATGTACTGCGGCTTTTAATTTTGCTGAAGTTTCACTGCAAATATTTGTTTAAACCTAAATGTACTGTGGCTTGTCCTTCTGTGAGTTGCTAACTCATTATTTTCACTGCTATGTAAATATCACTCATTTGTGCAATGATTGTAATGTTTGGGACTTTACACACTCAAAAACATCAGTTTGACTGTACACTAATAAAATAGATAACTGTTAAACTGAAATCACTGGGATTGGTCTGGGGGGTTATGGGATTGTCTGGTGTTAACTGGGTTGGACTGGGAACTGGCCTTAGGGTCCAATGACTACCAGTCAGCAGTCCGACTAACTTACCACTGGCCAGACACTCAGATGCACAGTACCACCATGGGGACCTAATCAACCGACTCACCCTTACCCACACACAGTCACTAATCAATAAAAAGGCTAGAGCAAACCAGGCCAGACAGACCAGCGTCACACCCAAGGCTAAAAGAAAGCTACAGGGCAACACCCTCTCTTTCAAGATATTTTTTTCCAGCCATTTTATGCATTATTGGACAGGAAAGAAGTGAAATATTAGAAATGACGTTTTATTTGAAAGAGCATCTTCAATTCAAACACACACTGCAGCAGTATCGTGCTAGAGGCAGAGGCTTAGACCACTGTACCACCCTAGGTCACCCTCTAAACACTCATACTCTGGGGCAGAGACAGAGATACACACCCAGCTGAAAAGCTGACTTTGTTTGACCTTGTTTACCCCGTCATGGCATCATGTGACACCAGGACCTTGTCAGTGGTGCTGGCATCCCTGAGGCCCTGCAGCCTCTGTCTGTCCCCCGACTGTCTGCCGTAGTGAAGCCAGACAACCTCTCCTCTAACCCAGCCACCCTGCTCACACTATCCTTGTCTAGAATCTGTCCAATCCCACAATCTATAGTTAGAACACAGAGTCATGTATGGATCTAGAACTCACACACATTGAGACGCACATGGTCAACAACAGAGTCATTCAACTGAATGGAGAGTATGAGCTCTTTAAACTGAATTAGTGAGAAACACTGTGCTGCATCGAATGTCTGAATAAAAAACACATTCCAGAATACGTACAAATAAATGTATAGTTATTTTCTTTGTAATTACAGTGTAAATACAGTATTACAGTTTGTAAATAAGCTATTTTATGTTATACATACAGTACCAATAGTTTGGACATACCTACTCATTCAAGGGTATTTTTTTAGTTTTACTATTTTCCACATTGACACTCTTAGCCACCCTTTGCTGTGATGCCAGCTTTGTACACTTTTTGCACACTCTTTGCATTCACATATCATGGGTATTGGTATTGTCTCAAACTCAAATGCATATTTACTTGGTCTTGACTTGGTCTTGGTCATTGAGGTCTTGTACTTGCTGTCCCTAGTGTAATCATGAAAAGTAAAGAAAGAAAATATTTTTAGTTCCATAATAAAAGGCCACTTAATTTTTTCCGGACCGTGTAAGCCTTACACTGTAAGGGGACCCCGCCAAGAAGAGCGAATGTCTCTTACTGATCGACTACTAACTTGTTCAATAGCGTAGTGGTTAGAAAAGCGGACCTGTAAACTATAGGTCCCGTGTTCGAATATTGTCAAAGCAAATTATGTATTAGGATTTGTTCTGCATAGACAAAACTTTGCAGGTTACAACCTTCAGTAGCTATGTTATAGTAAGCCTAAAATAAATCTGTTTACAGTTATATTGCCACTATTTCGGGTGGATTTTCGAAGTACGCATCCGTGCGTGCTTTTTGGGGTAATAAATGCTTTATCAAAACCCCTTTGCCAGTAAAAGAGTAGGGGTTTCCACGATTCTCTCGTCTTTTCACTTGACGAAAAAGTCAATTATCATCACCTAAATTGATAGTTATTATATCAATGTCATTCACGAATGAAAGAAAAACAAATGTTTTTGTGCCATGAAATGAAATAGCTTTGGCAGTGTAATCTTCAGTCTTGCTAGCAATTGCTCAATGCTTATGACTATTCCAAGTAGTAAGTTAGAAGATACTAGTAAGCCTATTACTGGCTAATAAGATTTTAAAACGGCCAGTGGCAAAAGCCATACAGTTCATAGATGCTATTTGTGGTGGATATAAACTTAATAAGAAATGTTAGTCAGTTTAAAACAATGCTAATGGTGTCAGGCGAAATATTCAAATGTGGTGTGATGTTAATGTGTTGCATGATCTAATGTCGAGATGCTATACCGACACTCTGCAAACTTATAGCGGCGAATGTGTGGCGTAGTGGTTAAAGACATTGCTTCTCACATGGAAGACTTTGGTTTGAATCCAGTGAGAGAACGACATTTATCATTTAATTGTAGGCCAGCTGAACTAGGCTTGTCTGGTTCCTTTTCTGTTTTTTCTAGCAATGATCCACTATAGCTGTGAGATGATTGCGGGAGAAGGCGCCAATATAACTGTCAAGAGACCAGAAGATTCAAATGCAAGCACAGTAGCATGAGAAATACAATCATGTCAGCGAAGTCTGCAATTGTCTGGTTCGCCTTCCAGCAAAACACAATTTTTGTGTAAAAACAAAAATAAAAAAACACAGTGGCATTTGCAAGTTCTGCAAAATTAAAATAACTGAGATAGTAGGAACAATATCTAATTTCTATCGTCACCTGGAGAGAAAACACGAGGAAAGGTAAGTTGGCATAAGCAACCTAGAAGCTAAAAAACTTGCTTGCTAACTGTTGTTAGCTTGCCAACTGTCATTAGCTTGCCAAATGTTGTGTGCTAACATTAAGTAGTTTGCCAGCCTTTTAATGCTGGCCACTTTCTGTAACTGTAATCTAGCTAGATATTGCTCCATAATGTGAACAGGTGCCCACCTATTTGCTTGCTAGTTAGCTAACTGAAGCATTGTAGAAGGGTGGTGATTTATCTAACCTTTTGGATAGTATTACCAAAGACTCACCTTTTTGCCACACTGCACTTGAATGTGTTGAATGTGCGCTGTGTCTGTAATCTATACAACTTCCTTGTTATACATCATATATACAGAACCTCTGTAATTATTATGGCAGTGCAGCCAAACATTTTATTTGGTTCTATTTAGTTTTATCCAACCTTTTGGATTTGAAATCTGACAGTACATAATATCACTATTTACTTTTAGGGTAGTTTCAGGTATACTGTATTAAAAACAAATAGTGACGTGCAAACAATTTGTGGTTCAACCTTGTCTCTCTAAAAAACTTTTATATTTATTGCTCTGTATGCCAATCAGTAATTCATAAAAAAAATATTTTTTACTACCACTTATCAAGTACATTATGGATACCATAAATTTACACTGCTCAAAAAAAACAAGGGAACACTTAAATCACCCCATGTCTTGATGAACGAAATATATTAAAGATCAAAATCATTACTATACGTTGTGTAATTCATTGAGAACAAAATGACGTAACAGTGGTCAGTGGAAACTAAAATCACCAACCGATTGAGGGCTGAATCAAAGCAAACAATTGAAAACACAGGCTGTTCCAACTTGTGTGAATTTCATCACGGCAACTCATAATGTGACTCAGTAGTGTGAATGGTCCCCACGTGCCTGTATGCACAATGTTTGGGCATGCTCCTGATGAGACGGCGAATGGTGTCCTGGGGGATCTCCTCCCAGACCTGGATCAGGGCATCAGTGAGCTCCTGGACAGTCTGTGGTGCTACTTGACAGCGTCGGATGCACTGATACATAACATCACAGAGGTTCTCTATTAGATTCAGGTCTGGAGAACGTCAATAGCATCAATGCCTTCGTCATCCAGGAACTGCCTACACACTCTGGCCACATGAGGTCGGGCATTGTCCTGCACCAGGAGGAACCCAGGGACCACTGCACCATAAGGTCAGACGATGGGTCTGAGGATTTCATCCCAGTACCTAACAGCAGTCAGGGTACTGTTGGCTAGCACGTGGAGGTCTGTGCGACCCTCCAAGGATATGCCTCCCCAGACCATCACTGACCTACCGCCAAACCGATCAGGCTGGATGATGTTGCAGGCAGCATAATATCTGTCACATGTGCTCAGTGTGAACCTGCTCTCATCTGTGAAGAGAACAAGGCGACAATGTCGGACCTGCCAATTCTGGTGTTCTCTGGCGAATGCCAAACGAGCTGCACGGTGCTGGGCTGTGAGCACAGGCCCCACTAGAGGACGTCGGGCTCTCATGCAACCCTCATGGAGTCTGTTTCTGACAGTTTGGTCAGAAACGCACACCACTAGCCTGTTGGAGGTCATTTTGTCAGGCTCTGGCAGCGTTCCTCCTGTTCCTCCTTGCACAAAGGAGCAGATACTGGTCCTGCTGCTGGGTTGATGCCCTTCTACGGCCCTGTCCAGTTCTCCTCCTGTAACGGCCCTGCTCCTGGTATCTCCTCCATGCTCTTGAGACTGTACTGGGAGACACAGCAAACTTTCTTGCGACGGCACGTATGGCGTGTCATCTTGGAGGAGCTGGATTGCCTGTGCAACCTAAATGGGCTGCAGGTACCGGCTCATGCTACCAGTAGTGATAAGGACACTAGCAAAACGCAAAACTAGAGAAGAATGAGTCAGGAAGGATAAGGAGAGAGCAATTGTCTGTGGCCACCACCTGCAAAACCATTCACTTTTTTGGGGTTGTCTTGCTTTTGCCTTTCCATTGCCCCTGGTGTCACTTTCATTTGCACCAAAACAGGTGACATTGATTCACAATCGCTTATGCTACCTAACTGGACAGATTGATATTCATTGATATTAATTGATTTGATGTTATACTGCAATAATTACATGTTTCCTTAATTTTTTTGAGCAGTGTACTCTTTGGATTTTTAAACACTAATTAAAAAAGAGAATATATATCTAAAGAACCCATTATGTTCTTGTGAAATAGTAGCAGTATAGTGAGGAAACTGACTTGCATTCCCCTCTTCTTGGTCTTGATTCTGTCTCGACCCCCCACAGTCTTGGTATTGACTCGAACTTGATTTGCTATAGTGTTGGTCTTGAATCGATCTCGCTTCATGTGGTCTTGGCTACAGCACTGAGGTGCCCCTTTTTAAAAGTTAATTTGTGGATTTTTTCCCATTCTGAATGTGTTAGAGTGGGTATACAGAAGACCATCATTATGTCTGTACTGTAGTAGTCCATATTAAGGCAAGAACAGGTCAAATAATCAAAGAGAAACAACAGTCCATCATTATTTATATGAATATGATATGAAGGTCAGTTAAACCGGAAAATGTCGAAGTCAAAAGTCGAAGTCAAATTTATTTATAAAGCACATTTAAAAATAACTAGTGTCAACCAAAGTGCTGTACAATCAAAGTATCTAGGACAGCAAAAGAAAAACCATGCATAAAACATACAGCTAACTAAACATATTTTCATAGGACATGACAGAAATAAACACAAACTTCCTACCCATTTGCAGACTCAAATGCTAAAGAAAAAAGATAGGTCATAAGGTGGGATTTAAAAATGTCGCTACTAGTAGAAGACCTTATATATAAAGGTAGGCTATTCAACTTTGGAGCGGCAACAGAAAAGGCACGGTCTCCTTTAAACTTCAATCGGCCAACAAGTGATCAGCATACACGGCAAAAAAAATCTGTAAATTTACGGGAAATTTCTGGCAGCTCGGGCGTCACAAAAAGACTTAAAAAACAGATTTATATTGTAAAACTACATATCGTAAAATTACATTATTAATCTGTAGAAACACTGCAATTGACTTCAAATGAAGTATGTTCCTATAATTTCACAGCAAGAACTCATTTTCTCCCAATTCTCCCTCTTGTTGCTGTCATCTTTAGCTTCTAAAAATGTTTCTCTTTCAAGTTAATTGCATTCATTTATCAGTTATTTGTATTTTGATGACTTATGCCATACCAACAACTATCAGGCACAAAATTGGCAGAAATATGCAAGAGTCAGAGCTCTGCTTTGTCAAAAATTACCAGAACAGCTCACATAAAGCTCATATTCACCAAACAGAATCATCCTCATTTCTATGGTTGGCACACAAATACGACCATAATCCCCAAAAAACATTCCAAAGGGTAACACTGTACATAAATAACAAGATGGCACAAATCAAAGCTTTGTCACCCTATCATCTACAACATACATAAAATTCTTGATTCCTGCTAACAGACTTTTCTAGATATTTTACAGGACAAATGTTAAATTAAGGTTTTATATCTAATTTAAAACAGAATTTTACTGTCATTCATTCAAAATTTAAAGTAAATAACCATAAAATAAAATGTTTTTTCAGTGTATGTGAGAACTCCTTCAAGACCGTTGGAAAAACATTACAGGTAACTACCTGATGAAACTGATTAAGAGAATTTGCAAGAGTATGCAAAGCTGTCATCAAGGCAAAAGGTGGCTACTTTGGAGGTTCTAAAATATGAATGTATTTTAATTTGTTTAACACTTTTTTGGTTACTACATGATTCCATGTGTTATTTAATCATTTTGATGTCTTCACTGTTATTCTACAATGTGGAAAATAGTAAAAATAAAGAAATACCCTTGAATAAGTAGGGGTGTCCAATCCTTTGACTGGTACTGTATATATTTCTAATCATGCAGCCTGATAACAGTAAACGTGACCTTGATGCTTGTAGTGGGAGTGAGAAAGACTCTGTACTATTTTTACTTTACTATAAACAGTAGAGGGCTCCCTTTTCCAATATTCAGTGTACAGTATAAACAACAATATATTCCAACTGTTGGTAGGTCATAGCATTAAAAATGTTCTTGTCTAGGTCAATTTGTTTTACAAGGAATCTAAATATCAGTTATGTAAAAAAAAACAAATATGTAATTTATCAAAATTATGATTTTTCCCTATCTTAGATTCTCCCACATTTAATCATAAGCTATAAAACAAGACTACTTGTCACCTATCGGACAGGGGAAATAAGAGTATATATATATATTATAGCCTACTGAATAAAAAAGGAGTTCCCTATTTAGCTAAGAATAAAGTCGTCCGTTCTAGTCATTGTATGTCTATATATTTAAAATGCGGGTAGAACCCCTTTGAAATCCCGATACCAATGGGTTATACGAGGAAATTAAGGCACTCGGGCCTAAACAGTAAAAATATATTTATACAGAAACAGAAATAAACAGAGCTAATCGAATATAAGTGAACTAAATTGATATATTGATGGATATAGCACAGTGGTGTCAGTTGCGTTTGCAGTCACTAACCACCTCATTGATCACCGTTGAAATCCCCCAACAGGTTAGGTTTAAAAACACTCACCCGGACTGGCGCTCTGGCCTCAGTGAGTCAAATGATTGGTGATACCGTAACCAGTGTTCCACGGTCAAACTCTGAACACTGCCCTATGCTCCAGGATGAACGATGTGACGTGTCAAGGCCACTGCATTAGCCTACATTGCTGCAGAGACCAGTAAATGCTCCCGATAAAGCAAGCGAGAAACAATTACACGTGTTCTATTCAATGTTATGGGTGAATCCATGGCCTCTGGCTCAGGCTGCAGTAAAGGTTAGACCATTTGCTTTTTAGGACTGATTAATTGACCGCGGTAAAGATTCATATTCACACCTTCACACATTCGCCCTCTTGAAAGTAACGAAATAACTTCGGGTGTGCAGACAGCGGAGAGCTGAACCGCGGAGGAGTAGTTAGGGACCAGCGTGAAAGTGCAGTCCTCACAGCTTCTATGATATGCAGTTGGTTAATTATTACTTAAAATATCCTTTAAAACTATTAAGAAATTCATCCCAAATTGCATCAGTATATTCTACATGACATTACCCAAGAGTCTCAACTTTGATTTTTCTCAAAAAAACAAGTATGGATTTTTAGCAAATATTTTAAAGTGTCCTTTTGAAATAGCTTTTTCAAATTTTGAGATTATCCCAAATCGCATCACTATATTCTACATGACTTTATCTATGAGCCTCAACTTTGATTTTTCACAATATAACTGATATAGGTTTTTAGCGAATATTTCATTTTGAAATAACTTTTTATTTCATAAGTTTCCTTTTGAAATAACTTTTTACAATGTTGAGATGTTCATCTCAAATTGCAATAGTATATTCTACATGACATTATGTGGGAGCCTCAACTTTGATTTTTCACAAAATACAGTACCAAGTATGGATTTATAGGTAATATCTTAAAGTTTCCTTTTGAAACAGCTTTTTAAATCTTGACATATTACTCCTTTGTCAGATCTTAATGTCATAACTTTACTTCTGCCTTTACTTACTTGCCTTAACTCACGTTATCTACTGCAATCTCTAGGTAAATAATTTGTACCCAGATTTGTGTTCATTAATAGTAGTAAATGTAGGGTATATTCCGTCACTTTGTTGATTTATGACCCTGGGGGCGGGGGGCTTCCAGATTGATTTGACAGGTGGGCGAGACATCCGGTTTGCTGGGTGGGACTTCCGGTGAGTGAGCTTCCTGTATGACGTGTGTTAGGGCGGGACTTCCGGAATGACGTATGCATGTCCGGTGACTTTGTAATTTATGATTGCATTGATGTGTCCATGTTTGATGTTTTACAATGATTGATAAACACTCCGGACAAGTGTTATAACAGGTGGGTTATGTTTGATGTTTAACAAATGGGTCTTAGGGTTCCGGAATGTTAAATTTCCAGGCAATAAATAAGTGATATATCAACGGAAAGATGTTTGGTGTTTAACAAAAAGGCACCAGGGTTCAGCAATGCTATAACCCCCGGCATTTTATGTTCCGATAAGTGGTACAACAGATGTCCCACAACCGGTGGGTGTTAACCTTTCATGTTTTATGGGATGATTGGCGTGGTCTGTGTATTTAAACCACGTAGACCCCGGTGATGGTCATTCTGTATTGCCTGAGTAAACTTACCTACACAGTACAAACCATGGTGGATTGTGCAGCAATCAGCATTTTGGGTGAAACACCATTGAAAGCTAACAGCTTTACCGCAGCTCAGTGATTCGGCAAGAGATTACATATGGACAGCAGAGACACAATCAACATGCCAGCCCCGAAGAAACCGATGCAGAGTTTAACCCGAATCCATCAACTACACCGGGATATGTTGGTACGGGATTGGAAGTTGGACGACGGGCGAATCGGTGGATACATTTTCAACCCAGAGATACCAGAGGTTGCATTGTCTCCACGATGTCATCATAATGGGTCTCAAAAAAATAATCAGGTGGGTCGAGGCAAGAATGTCTTCTATGGCTCAGGTGGTCCACTTCACATCAGATGCATGCTTTGTGGCGAATAGCCGCAACAACATTTTCCAGAATCATACCCAATGTTGCTTTGATGATCTTTAAAACTTGTGGTGCAAGGCGATTGTCCATTTTGTGATAACTCTTGTCAGCATTTGAAAGGTATGACAGATTAAGAGGTTCTAGCTGATCACCAAACTGGTCAAGCCAATGGTAGTTCCTTGTTGGGTATGCCGGTGGAATCGAGTTGTTGGGGTCCGGGGTTCCGTAGAAGGCTTCAGCGTTGTCATCCAAGGCGTCACACAGCCAGGCCTCAGCCTTGGGGTCTTCAATCTCCGGTTGGTTGTAATCTTGAGACATGTTTCATAAATTCTTTCGACTGCTTGATAGTCACAGGCGGTCTGTCTGTTTTTATGCTGTGTTGAGGACTGTGTTAGCTTAATTCCTATGACTTGTTTATTCAGTTTATACAATGTAAGTGCTTGGAGAACTCAGCC
Organism: Esox masquinongy; assembly: GCA_016801175.1. Lineage (NCBI taxonomy): Eukaryota > Metazoa > Chordata > Actinopteri > Esociformes > Esocidae > Esox > Esox masquinongy. The sequence continues at coordinate 52,540 of JACXGI010001505.1, read as the reverse complement.
ACATTGGAGGCCCAATGTTGCCTTTTCTATGTGAAACAATAGCATACCTCAACACCACAGAAGTCACAAATCAACAGTTGCACATCTAAGTAAATTTACATCCCTTAAACGGAATTGTGACTGAAAAGAAGAAGGTATTGTGTAATGTAATGCCTTATAAACTCTTGTGTGCCTTGTTAATGAAAACAAAATGGGAGGATCAGAACTGACGAGCATGTGTCATATGTGCAGGCAGTCCATACTTTTGAAGTAACCAGACAACATGAAATCGTGATTGAATTAGAAGCTCTTCTAGAAACTATATATTGTAAAGAAAGTCAACATTGTTGTATTCATTGTGCAGATAATCAATTGGTTGAGGCTGTAAAAGGGTGTCACCTGGAGTTTGATCATGTGATTTTGTGATGAATATCTAAAAATGATCTACAAAATATCTAAAAAAGCTATTTCAATTGGAAAATTCAAATATTCACAAAAAATACATACTTGTCATTTCGTAAAAAATCTAAGTTGAGGCTCTTAGATAATGTCATGTTGATTATACTGATGCGATTAGGGATAATTATCTCGTAATTTGGAAAAACTATTTCATTGGGAAACTTGAAAACATTTACTATAAACAAATACTTGTCATTTCATAAAAAAATCAAAGTTGATGCTGTTAGATAAAGTCATGCATAATATACTGATGCATTTGGGACAATTATCTCAAAATATGAAAAAGCTATTTCAAAAGGAATCCTTAAAATATTAGCTAAAATTCCATACATGTTATTTCGTGAAAAATCAAAGTTGATGCTGTTAGATAATGTCATGCATAATATACTGATGCGATCTGGGATAATCATCACAAAATGTGGAAAAGCTATTTCAATGGGAAACTTTAAATATTCACTATAAACACATACTTGTCATTTTGTAAAAAATAAGTTGTGACTCTTAGACAATGTCTTGTAGAATATACTGATGCAATTTGGGATAAGTATCTCAAAATTTGAAAAAGCTATTTCAAAAGGGAACTTTAAGAGAGTTAAGAGAGTTTTAAGAGAGTTTTATCCGGGCTTGGGGGTAGTCGAATACTGAATGTGTGTCTATGAAACTGTCTTTACCGCGGTGATTAACCGACCCATCTCCACCAGACCAGACCACGTCTTTTTTTTGTTTTCCTTACAACTGACCACATGGCTATTTTTGGATTCCAATAGCCTACAAATGGGTCGAACATATGGTTGAATAGGAAGCATACCTGCTAACTTTGTTTAAAATACATAACCCCGTAAGGACGATGGAAATGTGAATAACACACGGGTCATATTCCAGTCATGTAGGCTCATAAGCCATATAAATGTACCGCAAATATCGCAAAGTCAGATATGTCAAAGTCAAACCGTCTACAGAAATGTTTAGAGAATACATTATTTTCATCCGCTAGTATTATAGAGGACCAACTCATTTCTCAATTCCCATACACACAAATGTAAAATGAGTCCTTTACAGAGAAAATGTGTAAGCATAAAACCCCTGACAGCAATTCCCTTGACTGATTCTGTGAATAATATATCGAGACGTCTTGGTTCTAGACAGCTCGTGCGGCCAGCGTATCGCACAGGTTTTTGCCTGTGAGGCAATGGTTGGCACAGGTTTCCGACAGCCTGTTGTTTCCCGGGCGGGTACCGCGCGCAGATACCAAGCAAATGCGAAAGGGCTGACAACTTCTCCATAATTAGAAGAGGCTTCTTACCCCATGTGATTCAACTCCAAATTAAACATGACACGTGTGCGGCCTAAAGTCGTGTTTAATTAATGTGTCTTTCAATTTAGAGGAGACAGCCTTCCCCAAAAGCCAGTTCCTTTTCTGGCCAAAGATGAAAAAAATATTTGGTGGTTTGACCGTATCCAACATGGTAAGACACTGCCTTTGTCTTTACGTCAGCAGGTGTTGGCGTGAGTTACTGTATCGAAAGGCTAATGTAACAAAATGGAGGCTATATCAACACACTTATGACATTAGCCTACTTAATATGGAAACGTTGTTACTGTATTGTCTTATTGTAGGCCTAGTTATACAAATACTTGTACTTTTTAAGGTTTGATTTTAAAAAGAAATGTCAGAATAGGCTACCAAAGGAAACGTTCCTTGTATGGTTTAAATTTGCTTGTGTGAACTATGAACGCATGGCAAAGCTTAATATTTTTCCCACCCTTACGACCTAGACGGTCAGCACATGCTTGCGCGGTTTGTGCAGATTATTCACTTCCAACTACCGCTCCAGATGGATCAACACATGCTGAACTATACAAGTAAGGCACTATTTACATTTGACCTCAATGCTTCAATTCTGCTCCACTGTACAACAAACGCGTTTTACATATCTCTTTGATATAGGCCTTAGCCTAGCCTACTACAAATGCATAGGCCTACCTCCATTTGTGGGCGAATAGAAATTCCGCAAATGTCTGTAGCAGAAACGTATTTCAAGTGTAGACCATTTTTGAAAGGCAGGATCATTTGCTACATACGCTTAAATGCGTAGTATCACATGCATGATAGGTGGGATAACATTTTGAACATTTGAAAAACATGAAACTGTCAAATGATTGTGTGCTTGAGCTACAGTGAGACTAGTCTAACATGGTGAGATGACGGGATAGAAGGATTATAGTTTATTTATTGAATAATCTGCAGACATGCCTGCGGTCTCATCCAAGTCAGTTTGATTAGGTGCTTAGAGCTGTTATAAAAGTAACATCATTTAAAACGCAAAATCTCATTGATTATTATGCTGTATCATAAACCTTATTGGGGTTAGCAGGATTACGTTCTACATAAATCAAGGACTAGAGTACAGACAGACCAATTAAAAGGTAGGCCTATTTATTCACATAACATTTACATTCATGTTTGAGCCATATTAGTATGCATTTATTTGAAACAATAGCCCCAGCCATTGTTTCTCCTGTCTTCATTAATTCTGCAATTGTGTGCGGCTGACGATTGACTGCCAAGTTTGGTGAACATCAAAGCATTTTCCCTGTTTTCCCCGCAAACCAGAGAAACCATTAAATTAACATGCATATTGCATCTTGAGCTCAATAAGTTGCCTAATTAATTGTGAAAGGCACCGACAGTCGAGTAGCTCCACCACGTCGATAATAAAGATAGGACATAGTTGGTATGTACATACTCTTGTGTTTAGGTGGCTGTGATATCGTCGGATGCGTATGCGTGTGTTGTTGGTTCTAAATGAGCGTGGGAGAGCTCGTGATGGTAACGCAGCCTCCAGTGCTCTCCATTCCCCGTTAATAACCTGGTCTCCTTTGATGTGGCTGCGATGGACGAGGTGGTTCTTTCTCTGCCTCACTTGTGGCATGTAAATCCGGCTGGCATTTTATCTACTTACCTGCTCAAGGGTCTGTGTGATACGTGAGCAACTGCCCCACCTCCAGTGCCCACCACTTGTTTCCCAATGGGCAAAGAACGTCATTTTGATGTCATGCTGATGTTATTCTGACCGTGGCGTTGTTCAACCAGAGGCATTGGCGGACTGGCCGTCGGAGCACCGAGACATTTCCCAGTGGACTGGGGGTCGTTTTGGCCTGCCGTGAATAGTCAACTTGACCAGTGGCAGCAATAATATAGCAAGCAGGAATAGGTTTACAGAGAATCCACGGATCAGGTGGGAGTCTCACTCTTTCACTGCAGTGTCCCCATGCCAAAAATGACTTCAGGCCTCTCGGCGATGCACATAGTCAAAAACACTAGTTAACACACACACACTGACAAACACACAGTTATCCACATTATGTAGATAACTTTCTTCCCAGATTAATATAGTGGCCAAATGTATAACTCTTTTGGTACCCATTACATTAACAAATATGGTTAGCTTGAATAGTGTGGCCTGTGATGGAGTGAAATTCCGGGACCAAGTTATTGTTTCAGTCTGCGCCTGACCAGAGGTCTTTATTATGACCAAAATTTGACCAGAAAAGACAGATGTCTTCCAAACCGACTCAAAACAAACTTGTTTAGAGGTTATATGTTGGTAAGATATAAAATACATAAAGAGCTAGTTGACTAGCTTGGTCAAGCTGGTGTGAAACCATGGTTAAGTGAGTAGTTCAATTGGGTTACAGAGGTCAAAATCATCTCAACTGCTCAAGGTCCAATTGATTGTTTAGTATATCATGTTAGCAATGTTGTACACATTATGTAAAAATCCTGGTTTCTTAATTTTGTACTTATGTTCCTCTGTGTAATTGACCTTAGCCACACAGGTTTAATATGATCAAACCTGTGTGACTCCCCTCACAAAAAAGCTGAATGGGATTCTTCTATTGTTGTATACCTTCTAGAGTAGTTTAAAGAACTCTTTGGGCCGCTTTTACAGACACAGATTAAGTCTAGGCCTGAACTAAAAGAAAATCAAGCTCAACGGTAAATCTCTATTGAGCTGAATTGCTAAACCTAGGCTTAATCTGTGTCAGCAAAACCGTATAATATGACCAAAAATAAATTAAAAGGCTGGATTCACAGTCAAAGATTAAGCCTAGTCCTGGACTTAAAAATCTAGCTAAATGGATTGCTGAACGGTGGACATCACAGTAAAAATGTATACACAAACCTCATTGAAAATACAGCTTTTGTTTATCTAAAGGCTGAAATCAAATCATGTTAGAACTTCTTTCACTTTTAATAAAGATCTAGTAACCAGAAAAACACATGGAGAACCCCCCACCTAAAGAAAACTATTTAACGGCTGATTGCATAGGTTTGCACACCCTTTTGTAATGTGAGTTGTATCTATTTTCAGATATAATCAGTCACATTCCAAATCATGTACAAGGGTAATTTGCCATCACCTGTCATCAATTAAAGTAATTTTGTTTTCCTTGGGATTTCCTTGAATGTTTCTTGTTTGCGTTCTGCAGATATAGCTATTCCCACAAGGAGCTAACATAAGATTAAAACAAAAGCTCCAGGATCTTATTGTTGATTGGTACAGATAAGAAGGGGGATATAAAAACATAAATAATAAGTGCTGGCAAGGTTGCACCACCAGGACATTGCAGAGGTCAGGATGTCCCTCCAAAATATATGACAAGGCAAGATGAAATCTCATCAGGGAGGCTACCAAAAGACAATTGTAACCTTAAAGAAGCTGCAGGAATTTCTGGTACAAACTGGGCACCCCCTGAATTGTACAACCCTGTTTCCAAAAAAGTTGGAACAATGCATGAAATGTAAATGAAAACAAAATGCAATGATGTGCAAATCATAAACCCTATATTCAATAGAAAATAGTGCAAATACAACATATCAAATGTTGAAACTGAAACATTTTATTGTTATCTATATATCTAAATATAGGCACACTTTCAATTTGATGCCAGCAACACATTTCAAAAAATTTGGGACAGATGCAACAAAAGGAAAGGACTGGAAAAGTTGTGTAATGCGTAAAACTAAACCTGGTGGAATATCACACAACTTGCTAGGTCAAATGGCAACAGGTCAGTAACATGATTGGGTACGAAAAGATTATTTCAGAGAGGATAGGTCTGTCAGAAGTGAGGATGGGGAGGGGTTCACCACTCTCTGAAAGACTGCGTGGGCAAATAGTGCAACAGTTTATGAAGAATGTTTCTCCACAGGCAAATAGTGCAACAATTTACGAAGAACGTTTCTCAACGTAAAATTGCAAAGAGTTTGGGGATCTCATCATCTACGGTACATAATATCATTAAGAGATTCAGAGAAACCGTAGAAATCTCTGTATACAAGGGACAAGCTTGGCCGAAAACCAGTATAGGATGGCCGTGATCATCAGGCCCGCAGGTGGCAATGCATTAAAAACAGATACATTTCAATAGTGGAAATCACTGCATGGGCTCAGGAACATTTTCAAAAACCATTCTGTGAACACAGTACGTCGCTGTATCCACAAATGCAAGTTAAAACTCTACCATGCAAAAAAGAAACCATATATAAACAAGATCCAGAACTGCCGCCGCGTTCTTTGGGCCGAATCTAAGATTGACTGAGGTGAATTAGAGAACTGTCCTGTGGTCTGATGAATCTAAATTTGAAATTCTTTTTGGGAATTATGGACGCCATGTCCTCCGGACTAAAGAGGAAAGGCGCCATCGATCTTCTTATCAGAGGACATGTAACAGTTGGTCACAGCCTGTGCCGTGCCAGTCGTTATATTTCTATGTTCTGTGCCTTTCTGTTCTAGTTTCCTGTTTTCTATATTCAGTGTGGTTTCCCTTGGTTTATTGGTTTCACCCTATTTAAGTTCCTCCTGCCCCTGTGTTTCTTGTACGGTTGACGTTAGCTGGCAAATGCCAGCTTTTCACCAGTATCAGGTGTAGTTATCCTGCAGCTGAAAATATCAACGGCCAAAATGTCCGGTGGGAAATATGCCAATTGAATAAATTAATAGATTAATGGCATATTAAATAGCCTAATATATGATCTGTTGCCAAGAAAATAGCGAGCCACTCGCTCTTACAGTAAGACATTACTGAGTGTTTGGTCATGTGACTAAGCATGGCACCAGATTCAAAAGTCGCACACTCCCGCATCAGGTCTAACATATCACTCCAAAATGTCGAAGGCGAAGCAGACATCCCCGGGAAAGTGTGAAAAAAAAAAAAACAAGCGATGGTGCAACTGAGGCCAGCAAGACCACAGAAAAGCATAGTTATTTGAAATAGCCTAGTTATTCCTTACGTAGAAAATTATGTATCAACGTTTAGTATGCAATGGGTTGGAATATGGAAACCATGGAAATATGGTTAGAAATGACAAAATTTGACACACACCAGTGTTTTTCCTTTGGTTGCTCAGAGTTCATGCAACAAATAAGCGACTGAACCACATTTGTCTATTAAAAATAATGTTACGAAATTAGGCTACATTATGGTGCATTGCAAAACAATTCTAAACTAGATTTAAACATACTGAAATTTAGAAGCAAACAATATTGGCCGTCAAAACAAAAGTCTAGCATGAACTCTGGTTTCTTGTTGGTAATTGTTGCTCTCACTGTGGATGTTGCTGTTGCATGGTACGGTCGTTGTGTTAAATTATGATGTCAAGTTGTTGGAATTAAAGAACCTTTTGGTTATATACCTCAGCCCCTGTGTCCTGCTACCCTACCTCTGGAGAACTGACAGTTCAAAAGCTAGTATCTGTGATGGTATGGGGGTGCATTAGAGCACATGGCATGGGTGACTTACACATCTGTGAAGGCACCATTAATGTGGAACATTATATACAGGTTTTGGAGCAACATATGCTGCCATCCAGACAATGTCTTTTTCAGTGAAGGCCTTGCTTATTTCAGCAAGACAATGCCAAACCACATTCTGCACATATTACAACAGCATGATTTCGTAGTAAAAGAGTCTGTGTCCTAACTGGACTGCCTGCAGTCCAGACCTGTCACCTACTGAAAACATTTGGCGCATTATGAAACACAAAATATGACAAAGGAGACCCCGAACTGTTGAGCAGCTGAAATGCTATATCAAGCGAGAATGGGAAAACATTTAACTTTCAAAACTACAGCAAATGGTCTCAGTACCCCAACTCTTACAGAGTCTTGCTAAAAGAAGAGGGGATGCAACACAGGGGTAAACATGCCCCTGTCCCAACTTTTTTGAAATGTGTTTCTGGCTTCAAATTCAAAATGGGTGTGTATTTTTCCAGAAACAATCAAATTTCTCAGTTTCAGCATTTGATATGTTGTCTTTGTACTATTTTCAACTAAATATAGGGATGAATGATTACTTTTGACAACGTTTTTGGAAATGGGGTTGTACAATTCTCCACAAATGGAATCCATTTCTCACAAAAAATAACATCACTGCCTGTATACACTTTGCAAGAACACACATTCAGTCTCCCAAAACCGTGTGGGAAAAGTTGTTATGGTCTAATGTAGGGGTGTCGTGATATACTGGTATTGATGATAACCATGATATTTAAAAAATGAAATATTGATATCAAGTTAATAATACACATGATAGTATTGTATTCACTAGGCAAAAATTAAGTTGTATTTTTCCAAAAACACCTCTTGGTTTTTTGACAGCTTATTCTTATCACCGATAGACAAGTGATACATGTGCTTGAACTAGGAGTCTGGGCCTATACATTGGCATTGAAATCAATGTTAGCCCCACTACAAACCCTGGGAGAGATCCACAGACACAACATTTTTGTAGCCTATTCACTAGGCGAAAATTACGTTGTATTTATAACTCCTTTTGGTGTTAGACCTTGTGGATATTTTGTTTACCAGTTCAGCTGAATGCCTTTTCATTATCCATTAAGTATAATTGTTCTTTTTGTACGCTTACCTTTTTTTTAAATTTGTACAGTTATGGTTACAGACTCTCTGTCCAACTCCCTACATTGTATTTTGAGTGTAATTCATTTGCCAGAAAAGAGACAAAACACACAAAGTTCAAGATTCATTTTACTGATAGTGTTATTATATTTTTAAAGTTTTCTATAGATATCGAGATAATCATGTTATCGTGAATTCTTTTGGCCACAATAATCGTGTAGTGAAAATCTGATATCGTGCCAGCCCTAGTCTGATGACAAGATGTTTGCCTTCAAAGATAATATTGACGCAAAGCCAACACAGCATATCACCATATGTAGTCAGCACCTTCTGTTAAGCTTGATGCAGGATGCATCATACTTTGAGGCTGCTTCTCTTCAACAGGTACAGAAGCTCTGGTCAGGATAGAGGAGACATGGAGAGACATTTTGGCACAAACCCTGCTGCCCTCTGCCAGAAAGCTGAAGAATTGTACCTTTCAACACAGCAATAATCTCAAGCACACAGCCAAACAAACCAAGGAAGGGCTTGCAAAAAGAAGATCTATGTCCTAACATGGCCCAATCAGAGCCCGGACCTCAACCAGATATAAAATCTGGGGACAGACCTAACGAGGATTAACGCTGTAATCCAAGCATAAGGAAATTATCCATTTGTTTTCAACATAAATATTATTGTTTACATTGTCTTTTCAAAGCTTCTCATGTTACTGGATCCATGACCAAACTTGTACCCAGCAAGATGGGTACATTCTTAAGTAAGGCCTTAAACTCTGCATTTGGATGCACTAGCAGTTGGTTATCAACAGCTATTTTGTAGATCATTGAGCACCTCCCTGGCTTTGAAATAGCATGTGTGATCAGCCATTTGACCTTAAGTTGAATGCCCCCCCCGGTCCCTTGCCCCCAAACCCACTTTCAAATTTCAGTGTTAATGGTTTTAGGAGACGGTTAATATACTACAGATAAGGAGAGATCAAAGCTACATGTCCAGTGCAAACTGACTCATAGCAGAGTATGATTGCAGCCGTATTTTCCTTTGGTCAGGGGAAAGTGATGTGTGTCTTTTTAGCTGTGTGTGTCTGTCTGAGTGTTCCCTTGTGTATGTTTGTGTGCCTTTGCATACAAGGATGTGTGTGTCTGCCCTGCTAGCCGAACATGGGCGGATAGCTAATTAGCCATTGTCGGCAGGCACAATGGCATCGAGGGCAGGGTACATAGGCCCAACAGCCTTGGCACAATACCTGTAAACAGCCAGCGGCCTAATTGAAAACGAAGCAGGATCACCGGGCTGTCTCAATATGATGACAGGGATGAATAGGAGAGTGGGTTGTAAAAGAACAGCTTTTTTCCCTTGTCTGTAATCTGTGTAGTTTGTTAGGTGAAAGTGCTGCATGTGCCAGATTTACATTTGATCATATAATCATTTCACACATGCTCTTATCCATAGCAACTGACAGTAAGAAGTGCATACATTTTGATTTGTACATGTAAGCAATTCCTGTCAGATATACTAACCTGGTCTCATTAGAATATGTAGACTATTTTATGTAAATCCATGGCACCTTATTTCGTATGATACGTTACGTTATGTTAGGTTACATTACAATGTGCTACCAAAACATATAATACATTACGATTTGGCTAAAACGTAACATATGTTATGGATGCTATTAAAACGTATCATACATTACAAATTTGCACAAAACATCCAAGTCGTGTTTCGAATGAGCAACATTCAGCTCTACAGATGGGCGTCCTACCCACTGCTCCATACAGGGATAACAGATCTGGCGGGACGAGTAATTGCCTCACCAAGGCTGTTACAATATGTAATAAATGCATTTTAGCGTTATAGTTATAATTAGGTATCACAGCACTGGGGTTAAGGTTAGGGTTAATGTTTGGGTTATGGTGAGAAAGAGAATCGCTTGTAACATATTGACCTTGCCACACCACTACGCCCCTAACAGGAAGTTTCTGTTTGGAGCAGCGGGTAGTGCACCCATCGGTGGCGCTGTAGGATGTGGGTTTGAAACACAGCCTGCAATTCGCTTTTTTTGTTCTGGATCATTACTCTAATGTTATTTCACCTAACGTAATATATCTTACGAATTCGGCTGTCAAAGATTTACATCAAATAGTGTACGTATTCCAATGAGACCAGGTTGGATATACACGTACAGTACATGAGTTTCAATCAGGACAGTGAATCTCCAGTCTATCTCTTCCTCTCCCACCCACCAAGCTTTCTGAGAAAGACAGCGAGAAAATGAGAGAGACAGTGAGAGGGATAAGGTGGGGTAATGAGTCGGAGAAAGAGAGAGAGAGAACGAGAAAAACAGGGATGAAAAGAGGGAGAGAGATACAGAATGAGCTAAAAAAGAATTGAAGTTATTTATTCTTGACTGTGTATAGTCTAAGTAACAGTAATCCAATCAGATAAAGGACTAGTAAACCTACAAGTTTTGCCTATTTTTTCAGCCACTGAGCGCGCACCACAAAATCACTAGTTCCCTGTCAACTTGTTGGCTTCCATTACGCTGAACTGTGATGTTATGGCCCTAATTTATTTGACTGCTATTCCATAAGTGGGCTTGTCGATTAGGCTCACAGACGCACCTCTGTTTTTGCTCATGCAGGATAAAGAAACAGGCTAAACGCTAATCTTGCATTTGGATGTCACAGCCCCTTCGAAGATCTGGTTTTTTTTTTTATCATTTTATATTTCAGGAACCCTCCATACATAATCATTGATGTGTTCTGTTTGTCACTACATTCAGACTGGCTAGAACACATTTAGCAGAGAATTTAAAAATAATTAGTCCCAACCCTTTATCTTTGTGCAATTGCACCTACTAAAGAAATCTGCTAAACATTACTGGAGCTCCCCGCAAGAAAGATTTTCAATTGCTTTGACAGTTAGCTAGGAATTTACAGCAGGTTAAAAACTTTATTTAACTATTTTTGTGTGATGGACTTCTCCAGGCTTCACATTACAGAAGACCGGATTTTGATGAGCCAAGTAAAAATGTAGCTAATCAACATCAGAATACCTAATATTTGTACATTTAAGTAAGTTAGTATTTCAGTCATCCTATTCAGAACAGTTTATAGACTGAGAGTGTACTTTTTTTTTTTAAACTGGCCTACAGTGGCAATCAAACACACAACCATGGTGTTGCAAGCATCCAGTGTGATCAAAGTCGAATAAACCTTGTATGTTCTGTGCAAGGCCTTATTTTTCCCTGTGTTTTTTCTTATTGATTGAGTTGGCAGTGAATATGGTGGCTTGTTGTGCCCCAACAAAGGGCTTGTTAAAGAAGCGTCTTTCACCCAGGAAAATATCTCTTATTGAAAATGGCCTCCCTCTCTCTCTCTCGCCTTCCTCTCTCTCCCCTGCGGGCAGAGCTGACTGGCTCCGCCACCAGAGTCCAGTCCTCTTTGCGAAGGGCGACGCCTGGCAGCTTTTCCATGGAGGGTGAACTCTATCAGGATCGTGATGATGTCACTGTTATCAGACTCCGGCCACTCGGGCCCTCTCTGGGTCGGCCTCCCGATCTGATGAAGGTGGCCTTGGGCGATGAGGCTGCCTGGTGATGTCACGGACCCTTGGGCCATGGGAAACTCATGCAGGTCTCTGGCCCAGCGGTGCCGCCTCACATTTGCGGCCAGTCCATCTGAAGGGCTGCTGTGATGGGCCAGGACGTTATTTGGCCTGAGTTTTGCTAATGTGCTGGGCTGGTTGAGGCGGGTTGGGACTCTGGTACCCCATTAAGCTTGGCCCGCAGGATCATAAGGTTCCAAGTCCAGCCACTCAAATCTGGACTGGCCTGAGGTAATGTGATCTGAAGGTCCGCACCGAGTCTTCGTATCACTACCACCGAAGAAGCTATTAAAGATAGAGGCGATTAGAAGAGAGAGGATCACACAAGGAGGTAGAGGGAGAATTAGAAAGAGATCTATGAAGAGAAGACCCCTCTTTAGGCTGCACAGCCCAAGTGAGGATATTGTACAGGTCGTTGGTGTGATAACCTGGCCGTTAGAGCAATTTACCACCACCAGAAAGGTTGCTAGATTGAATCTCGGAGACAACAAGTTCATAAAATCTGTTACTTCTGTACTTGAATAAGATTATTAATCCTAATTTCCCCTTTACGTAACTCCAGATGAGGGTATCTGCTAAGTAAAATTTGAAAAAAAAGTGAGGGATCTTTGGTGAGACATGCCCTGACCGCCTAATTGAGAGTTAATACCTAACCTTTATCTGTTCTCTGGAATAATTTATTTGTACTAGTCTTGAGTCTATCCTTCCCTATCTCGCCAAAGCGCCCCTCCTCATCCTCTCTTGTCCCTCAGTGCTATCTTTTGTGTATTTGAAGAGGTCTGATGACAGTTTCTCTCAATACCAACAAGTTATTTTTGTAGTTTTTACCCCTTTCTGCCCTCTATTTTCTTTCCATCCATTCCGTCATATCTAATATATCTATGCCGCTGACTCATTGCATCAACTCCCTAAGGATTCAGGAGAGTTGAAGAATGTGGCACGTCTTAGTCCTAGGCATCAGCATCAGCATCGGCTTTTTTGCACACCTCTCATCCAACCAGGAAGTCACTTTGTAGTTAATGGCATCACCTATCTTGCAGGCGCTTCACCTCATCACATTGCCATGAGACCAGATAATCCTTACTGATGATGCCTCACTTCAACTCAGGTAATGCTGGATCTCCCATGTGGCTTGCCAAGCACTTGTCAGGTAGAGGCATAATCAAGGCTCAAACCCAGACTTTGGGAGTCAACTTTATGCTAGTGAAGTGTGCCTGGGAACCCCAAAGCCCACAAAATCTGCCATTCTCCGTTAAGCATGACACTTAACCGTAATTTATTGAGGATGACCATCAATAATGAGATCTCCTCATTATTGATGGAACAACTGTCTGACGGTTTCTCTGGGGAAAAAACTATTTCAATTTACATGTGGATATAACACACATTGTACATGTGTGGAGTAGGACAAATATAAGCTGCTGCCTAATTATTATTTAAGCTTCGTAGAGTTAGAGGCTTCTCTTTTCCATTTACATCAAAATCACTTTGATCCAAGACTTGAACCGACACACAAATGTACCAAACAGATACAGTACATTTTCAGTGTTTCTGTGTCAATCCTTCTTCATTAATAAAAAATTTTATTATTTGTGTGCTGTAGATTCAGATGACTGGAACTTTTGCAATTTACAGCTGAGATACAGATTGAGCATACTCCATTGTGGTTAATAAATATAGACGAGTTGTTAAGCAAATAAACCAATGCACATGAAACATACTCATTGGACAGTCAAATAGGAGCTCATAGTTTATATTACCTTTAAGACAACTTATACCAGAGGCTAGCCCGCAGATATAAATTAAAAGCTGGTGTCGTGTTAGATTATGTCCCCAGGATATGTCCCCGTTAGGCCTATTTTGAGGGTTCAGCTCAGAATGCTAATTGGGTCCTGTTCCCGGCCATGTTATTGAACGTGACACTTAGGACGGGGCAGGCCTTTTCTAACTCTATGAAGTGAATACAGGAAAGGAGGAGGTGGGGGAAAAAAACAACAAATTTTAAGTAAATTACCGACCAGTAAATTTGGCAATTATGGTCAATTAGCCAGTGCATGGGGAAGTGTGAAGTGATCCCAGCCCAAACCACGTGCCTTAAATGAGTCTCCTGACACTGTGACCTACTTAAGCTTTCAGGAGGGCTCTGCCGTTTTGTAAGTCTGCCCCCTGGGCTTTGCGAATGCTCCCTCTTTTCTCATTCAAGAGTAAGTGAAGAAAAAGAACTTGGTTATACATCTGATTAACTTCAGAGGGACTTGGTACTACAACCTGCTTTTAGAGTGCAAAGTGGCCCTAAAGGGTCACGCTGTTTGTCTGAAATATTATCTTGCATATGGCTGAGAAGTCTATCTAAGAAATTAATTCTGTATGCATCGATTCCTTGGAGCAGTAAGCGTTGCGAGATACTGTACTCAGCTGATAATCCGAATGGAATTCAGTGTCACAATTGGCGGCAAATGATTCCACTGCTGGTGATTTTCTTAGTACTGCACATTTCTTTTCAATCCTTACATGAGTACATTTGTTCTGCGACTGTGTCTGAACTAAAAAGAATAACAACTGTGTAGAAAGCTTTGTTTATTTTATCTCCAGTTGAACGTTTTGTAGTGCCGCCCTTCTTGTGCACATCCGCACACCCGCCCTTGCGATAAGACTTGAAAGCAGCTAAGTCGAGCGAAACGCCGCTTCTTGTCAGGACGCATCCAGAGATGCACACCGCTGAGATCTGAAGATCCAAGGACACCGTGTGACACCAGCTTCTTCACAGTAGAAGACTGATCTCTTATCCTGTTCACTCTTTGCTGTAGTTCTTTTGTTCCCCTCTTCACACCAGTTCCTTCCCAAAACTCAAAGAGGGCACAGAGGGGTTACAGGGAGGATGATGGGGGGGCACAGTATATCAATTAAAGAGCTTGTTTTGTCCCCTTGGGGGGCGGGAGTACAGGTCCAAATATTTACATTAGGGCCTATCAGCATGACGGCTGGCTGACGGAGCGGAGAGATGGGCCGTTTGCCGTGGCTGAATGGCCATTAGCCAAGCTAAATGGCTCGAAAAAATCTGGACCAGACAGTTTTACTCACAGGGCCAGTAGACCACAGCACAATGGGCAGGGCCGGACAAATGGGCACCTCATGCACACTCATGCAAGCGCACACATTTGCACGCACCAACACAACATAGACAGCATAGACTCAAAGCCAAGGTAAATCAAAACCATAGTCAAATCACATTATCAGAACTGAAGAATATACAAGGGAATGTCCTAAAGACCCCAGTACCGTTGTTAAGCTAATTAAAAATATTAACTTAACTGTTTCTTTGAGGCACTGAGTGACACATGCAGAACTACGGACCTTGAAGGTGTTTTTGATAGACCAATATGAAAAGTTCTCTGGTCGCCAAAATAACACTTCAAACAGCAAAGACCTGCCATGGCCTCTCCCGTTTTTCAGACACCTCCATAAATTCACTTCATTGAAATGAAAAATTAGGAAGGACATCGTCATTCACTGGCTGTTTTAAAGGGAAATTCTTTCTGCCTCAATGAAATCCAAAATGCATAGTTAAGAATTTTGCATTGTTTGTTGTAGTGTGGACTCCTCAATTGTTACTTTCAAATCTTGTTCTTGTTCTTAGAGATTTATAGAGAAAGCCTCTCTAGATATAATACTTTCCACACTGGCGTCTGTTACCACAATTTAAAAGCTGTCTGTTTATCCAGCAGGGTCATGATATGGAATTAGCCGATGACAATGGGAGTCCCACCCAGTTGGCTACATAAAAATGGTGAAGACAATATTGAAACAGGCCACTAGAGGCCTCTGTCAATCAAAATGTGCTTGGTAAAGTGGTCCCGTTCTCTTTGTAATATTTGGAGCCACAATCTTCCGTCTGGCCCTTCTCGGCAACGCAAACGTAAGGAGTCAAAGCCAGGCCTAGGAAGGGTTTTTTTCTGTCTGTTGCCATTGTCATATCAATCACTTGTATACTATTACAGTGATTAGCCCATTTCCTCCATAGGTGTGAATGAGATATGTAGGATCATGATTAGCGGACACTAGTGTCTTAGCCCTCATTAGTGACCTCATGCCCCAATCTTTTGTCTGCTCTGAGAAACAAGAGTCATTAATCCCTAAGATGCCAAGAGTCACGCCATGCTCACCCATGACCCTGAAAGACCAGCCCTAGGGCGCTGCTCATAGAGAACTGTATTTTCCGGTGAGGGGTTATTATGTAAATAAGGATGATGGTCTTCAAACATTATGGAGTCATGTCAATTTTAGTACTTAGAACTGGAAGTTCATTATGTACAGTATTTGCCAATAATCTTAAAAAAAAAATATGCATAATTGTTTAATGAACCCAGGAAATGTTCTGAGCTCAACTTGAAATCTGGGGTGTGGAGGGTGTTTGAATATAAAATGCCTGAGTGAGTGTTATGATACACAGAATGGTACCCTGAAACACCCAGTGATTGCTTCATCTGAATATTGATGCATATTGTGAAGAGTATAAAAGGCAGCATTAGGTTAAGTGTTATTTGTTTATAGATACACTGCTCAAAAAAATTAAGGGAACACTTAAATCACACATTGGGTCTTGATGAAGGAAATATATTAAAGATCAAAATCTTTACATTGTGTAATTTCTTTGAGAACAAAATGATTTAACAACAGTCAATGGAAACCAAAATCACCAACCAATTGAGGGCTGGATTCAAACTCAAAACAACGAATATCAAAGTAAACAAATTTAATCACAGGCTGTTCCAACTTGCGTGAATTTATTTTTTGTTTTTGCCGGACCGCGTAAGCGGAGCCGGCCTAGAAGAGTGAATGTCTCTTACTGAGTCCGTCCGTCCATCCCTGACTGACTGACTACCCCTTGTTAAATAGCGTAGTGGTTAGAGATGCGGGCTATGGAACAACAGGTCACGTGATCGACTCCTGTAGCAGTCAACACACATGATGCCTGAGGTTCAGGATAGACAAAAACTTCACTGGCTATAACTTTATATAGATACGTAATAGGAAGCCTAAAACAAAACAGTTCTGGTGGATATAAGGATTTGTTCAGGAAACACAAACACTTCGGTGCCTACACGATTCTCTCGTCTTTTCACTTGACAAAAAAGTCAGTTATAAATATATCATCACCTATATTGATAAATACTCAATAAGCTGTTCAAATGGCCAGTGGCAAAAGCCATACAGTTAATAGATGCTATTTGTGGTGGAGGTAAACTTAATAAGAAACGTTACTAAGTTTAACACAATGCGTACTGGCGTCTAGCGACATATTACTGGCTAATACGCTTTTAAAACGGCCAGTGGCAAAAGTCATACAGTTCATAGTTACTATTTGTGGTGGAGGTAAACTTCATAAGAAACGTTACTCAGTTTAACACGATGGTTAATGGTGTCTAACGAAATATTCAAACTTGACGTGATGTTAATGCATGACAACATTATATAATGTCGATATGCTATACTGACACCCTGCAAATGGTCAGCTCTGTGGTGTAGTGGTTAAAGACACAGTCTTTCACATGGGCGACCTAGATTAGAATCTTGAAAGGGCAGCCAAGATCAACACTTTCTCTTGCGGGCTGGCTGAACTAGGCTTGCCCGGTTTCTTGTTTTATTTAACAAGGGGGGACACATTGAGACGTGAATTTCATCATGGCAACTCATAATGTGACTCAGTAGTGTATTTGGCCCCCACGTGCCTGTATGCACTCCCAACAACGTCTGGGCATGCTCCTGATGAGATGACAAATGGTGTCCTGGGGGATCTCCTCCCAGACCTGGATCAGGGCATCAGTGAGCCCTTGGACAGTCTGTGGCGTTACTTGGAGGTGTCGGATGCACCGATATATAACGTCTCAGAGGTTAGGGTATAACGTTCACCATGGCGTAACGTTCACCATGGCGTCTCCAGACTCTTTCACGTCTGTCATGTGCTCAGTGTGAACTTGCTCTCATCTGTGAAGAGAAAGGGGCGCCAATGGTGGACCTGCCAATTCTGGTGTTCTCTGGCGAATTCCAATCGAGCTGCATGGTGCTGGGCTGTGAGCACAGGTCCCACTAGAGGACATCGGGCCCTCATGCCACCCTCATGGAGTCTGTTTCTGATAGTTTGGTTGGAAACATGCACACCAGTAGCCCGCTGGAGGTCATTTTGTAGGGCTCTGGCAGTACTCCTGTCCCTCCTCGCACAAAGGAGCAGATACCGGTCCTGCCGCTGGGTTGATGCCCTTCTACGGCCCTGTCCAGTTCTCCTTGTGTAACGGCCCGTCTCCTGGTATCTCCTCCATGATCTTGTGACTGTACTGGGAGACACAGTAAACTTTGTGACGGCACGTATGGATGTGCCATCCTGGAGGAGCTGGACTACCTGTTCAACCTGAATGGGCTGCAGGTACCGCCTCATGCTGCCAGTAGTTTCAAGGCCACAAGCAAAATGCAAAATTAGGGAAGAATCAGTCAGGAAGGATAAGGAGAGAGCAATTGTCTGTGGCCACCACCTGCAAAACCATTCCCTTTTTTGGGATTGTCTTACTGTTGCCTCTCAAGTGCACCTGCTGTCACATTCATTTGCACCAAAACAGGTGACATTGATTCACAATCGCTTATATTTCCTGACTGGACAGATTGATGTCCCTGAAGTTTAATTGACTTGCAATGTATTTGTGTCACACTTGATTCTATGACCACATGTCATGATTGTGTCTTGTGGGGAACGGCAAAATCAGCTGTTTTGAACTTCCAACATCATTGGCGGAAGCCCCAGGATCTGATCACACCCATCACTTCATCAGGAGGGATCAGCTAATGAAGTATAATGAAATGGACTACTTCAAAATAGATTGGAGTTGCCCATGCTTATTGGAGTTGCCCATGCTGTCAGATTGTATAATGGCATGGATATCCAGATAAGACCTCTATCCATTTCTATGTTTGGTCATAACTGTCATGCGGTCAAATGAACTTAAAAAGCAATTACAGTGATGAGACACAGGTTGTAAAGCTGGTTAAAGTTTGTTTGAATTGAGGAGCTTGTACATATTTTAAGATCACTCAGGGAAACAAGACTAGGCAACCAATTAGAGTAACGAGGATGTTACTGTCGGAAGACTTGGAAAATAATGAAAGAAGTGCTTTTCATCCCCTTATTCTGCTTGTTTGGGTAGGTTTGTTGAGGCCATGATATTCAAAAACTGCACTTGTAGCCTCGAGCTGCATTATTCATTCATCATGAGAAAAAAAATGGCAATAAAAAAGATTTTTCTTGAACATGCACTTGCCGGATTGCGCTTCGTTGCGCTTTTCCCAGTGCAGTGTGCATGTCTGAGCTCGCAAGCCAATGTCCCCCCCAGGTACGAGAAGTGTGCAGCCTTTTGATGACCCCAGGGCAATGCATTTTTAGAAAAGGGAACTGCATATTAGAGACATATGGTGCCGAAACAAATTTAGGAAATAAGCTGTCATCAAATAATCAAATCATTCATGTTTCAGAGAGCAATGTACAGAGGTATGTAAGCAGATCCAACTAACACCCTTCCTAGTGGGGCTCCTTTGTGCTCAGTCTGCGTGTGGACAGAGGCAGTGCTACTTACTGCAGGAATTTGGGAGATGTGGTAACAAATAATGTCATTTACATAGGGAACATCGAGCCATAACAAAAAGCTACGTTTCGATCAATTCAAACAACCTGAAACAGTGTTGTTGGGTTTTGTTTGACACCATGTACAGCATTTCCTCACTAGTTATTGATGATTATGAGAGGAATTCCTCAATTGCAGGACTGCATGCTACAGCTTGGTCATGCTGTCAAACGCACAGTAAAATTGCAACATTGTTCATCCAGTCCTTTATTGTGAGTTGTTTCTCTCATCTGGTTACCACCATGTCTATTCTCTGATTTACTTTCCTCTGTTTCCTTTAAATTTACTCTTGTCAAAATAACCAATTGCTCGTCTTCAATAAAAGAGAAAACTAATTGGAAACAGAATACAAGGACACGGACTGGTACAGAGTTATTCACCACGTCACATCGAACTCTGGACATGAGTACACTCCATCGCCTTCCTCCAGTGAGAAGTGCAACGATTCCTCAGAGATAGGACTGGCTGCTGATCAATTCCCAGTGTTCCAGATCAGCACTTTAATGAATTAATTAGAGCCTTTGCTGAAACAGTGGGTACGCGATGCACACTACGCAAGCACTAGGAAAGACAAGCCCAAGTCCCTGTAGCCTGTCTGCCCACATCCCATCAACGTCAACCAATCGCAGTGTCCTCGCTGTGGAGAACAGGCCAAGCAGATAGAGGGGGGAAAAAACACGCACCACTCCGCCCACCAAACCCCAGGCTCTGCTGATTTTATTTTTTTGAGCCCGCGCCTCCGCCAGAGCCCCGCCCGCACCCCCAACCCCAACCCTAGGCCATGCATTCAGGCTGCACATGACAGATCGCAGCATCCCCTGCCACAATTGTTTTCCCTAGCGCATCGGCTTCTGTGACCCTCTGAGCGGCTCAGAAAACCCTCCCGCTCGCATCTCCTGTGACACTCTCACTTTTTGTTTTGAACGTGTCAACAATTTCTAGTCGGCTGGCCAGACACTACCGCATGGCTGTTTTGTTTCTGTGCGCGTCCAGATCCGGTGGACTGTGTGTGTGGGTGCACGCGTGTTTGTGTTTTCGCCTCATCCTCTACATGGAGAGGAAAAAGGGCCATGTCATTCTCCCACAACTTAATCAGGAGCTACACACAGGAGAGGGCTGCAGTGGCACGGACCTCCCTGATCATGATAATGAGGTCCCCTGGCTATGCAGTCATCGAAGTATAATTGACTTGTTCGTCTCTTATTTTCCTAATGGACACTCTGACCCAGAGCACGTTTATTTCGCTATGAGAAATGTCAAGAAGGATTGGAAGTTTTCTCAGCGGGCCCCATTAAAACTGAAGGCATGCCACCCTGTCTCCGGCCAGCAATGGCTACCATTGGCTCCCTGGTTCATTATGCAGATGCCAAACGTAAATAAATGATTTGCAGATTTGCTGCCACCACCAAACCCTCCCCCACTTCCCCACAATTCTTTCCTGAGATTTGGAGGGAAGATGTTTCAAGAAAAATTACAAACAAAAAGGGAATTGACTGAGTGTAGCAAACAACAAGTTTTCTCAGAGAAATAAATAATACATAGATAATAATTATAATAAGACATTTCCTGGACGTGAAAACCTGGCGAAGCGCATTGATGTTGTTACAGCGACGTATGTTCCCAACCTTTCAAGGCAGATCAGAATCAAACATGGATAGCGTTAGGGACCAAAAGCAAGCCGAAAAGCTGTAAGCCAGGCAAGACTAAAATCCAAAGATAGTGGTCACATGTTATGGGTCTGAAAGGGAACAGCTGTGTAAATCAGCCTGCCATGTTTGTTCATCCACCACAAACTTTTGAGCCAATCCAAATTTTATTTTGTACTATGTACTGTATTTTTTTTGTTTATTTATTATTTTGCGGGCAACTTTGTATCTCTTGTGACCGACAGGTTCTGTTTTTATTCACTTTTTGTGCTGTACAATTGTTCTGTTTTACCAGCATTGATTTTATTTCATTTCCTGGGATATGCAGCTCTGCAGAATTTAAGGCTAGATCCTTGTTACAACATTTGTATGCTCCTTTATGTGTTCGATATGCATATACGCAATGAAGTGTGAGAGGTTTTGAAGTGCGAGAGGTTTTGACAATCAGGCAGTAGCCTGGGCTTGGTGCTCTTTCCCTGTTAGATTAGCCTGGGCTTGGTGCTCTTTCCCTGTTAGATTAGCCTGGGCTCGGTGCTCTTTCCCTGTTAGATTAGCCTGGGCTCGATGCTCTTTCCCTGTTAGATTAGCCTGGGCTCGATGCTCTTTCCCTGTTAGATTAGCCTGGGCTCGATGCTCTTTCCCTGTTAGATTAGCATTTATTAATGAGATGATTGTGTCTGATTGTGTGCCTCCTGAACTTTTATTTCTTGATCAGACTTTGGCTGATCATGGCTCTGAGTCGGTGACCACGCGGGGACATCATTAAAGTAATTACCACAAGCTCTAGTAGTTTCAGACAAATTATTCCGCTGGGGCCATTTTTCTGTTACATAGAGGGGGAGCATTTTCAGTTTTCAACAAACATGTCTGCGGTCTGTACTGAGACAGCGGTCAAAGCCAATCAGATTTCCCACTATGCGTATAGTAAAATTTGCATTAATGGTGAAAAACAGAAAAGAAGAAAAAGGCTTATGTACTACACACACGCATACACACATTTGTGTGAGACCTGACACCCAGAAATCAATTTTCCCTATCCTCTAGCCCTATGTCCTAACCTTAACCTTAACCTGAATAACATTTATGTGTAAACCAGCCCTAACGCCTAAAGCTAATCCATAATACCTCAACCTAAATGTTACTCCAATTGTAACACTATCTCCACTTGTATGTTTTTCCCGTTACCTAATCCCTAAATCAGAAATTAAATTTTCCTTAGTAGTTAAGTTTTACCATGTTTGTGGGGACACATCTATGTTTTGTGTACACATAGACCTGAATCACAAGCATGTAATTCAACACAAACACACATGTGCTGCTTTTCAAACATGAGAAGAATATGTGTT
Organism: Esox masquinongy; assembly: GCA_016801175.1. Taxonomy (NCBI): domain Eukaryota; kingdom Metazoa; phylum Chordata; class Actinopteri; order Esociformes; family Esocidae; genus Esox; species Esox masquinongy. The sequence goes on along the minus strand of JACXGI010001505.1, from coordinate 29,915 downwards.
TGCAGGATTACAGTTCAAAAATTGATTCTTCAGAACTGTCTGCACTGTACTGTCTAGAAATGTAAAAACTCCAGAAGGAGCACTTCAGCTTTATCAAACTGTATGTCTGCAGTTTAGATTATTACAGTGTTTTATGACAAGCTTAATGGCTTGATCACTGTGTCAAAACTGACTGAATGAATATTGATCGAAGAGTTCTGAGAATGGCTAGGAGGAATGGTGAAAGAGACATTCGAACAATGCCATTTCATAAATGCTTCAAACATAATGAAAGTTGCCCTAACCTCTCTTTCTGTCAGCCTTTGTGTCTCTAACATTGGTAATAGATTTATTCCACTAATGCAACTCAGTGTTAGCAGGAATAATGGTGGCAACGATGATCACATTTGATATTTTTTCCATCTAAGTTTTGATTAAACTCTCCGAATGCCACTCTACCGCAGCTTGAAACAGTGCTTGAGCAAGCCAGACACCTATGGGTGATATCAATGAAGTGCCCTCGTGATGGCTTTTCTCATTCGACGGTCTTATTGGTAAACCTCTTTTCAAAAAGGTAAACAATCCATCCAGTTGCAATTAATGCAAAATAGGCTGACAAAGGAGAACTGGTGAAAAGGAGAGAGAAAGAGAGAGGGAAAAGATGGAACAAACAGTAGTCGTGTGACTGAAACACATGGATTATCACAAGGACGTGAGTGTCAGCGGCCTCTTCAGACTAGAAACCGGGAGAAGAGAGGGCGTCCAGCCCCAGAGGACCAAGCCCTGAAAGCAGACAGGCTAATAGTCTCGCCATTCACATGGACGACATGAGAGCAGACTCGGTGTATATTAGGCCAGCTTGTTATTTGTGAGGATAGCTGGCTATTTTCCCCCCTCACAGCTAATAATGAGGTATTCAAATGGATGCTGGCCTACAGCTCAATCCTTTATCAATGGGCCAGATTATTAGCCTTTTAATTCTGTTGTTTGTCTTCCTCTGTAAAATCTCAAGTCTGTATTTTTATCCCCCACTAACGATCAATTTTAGCCTTGGGAACGTGCTTGTTTTCAATTACATTTGGTAATTTCACATGTAAAATACAGGCCTGTGTGTTTGTGCATGCATGTTGGGGGATGGGGAGTGAGGTCACAGATGCTGTGGAGTGGTTATTCTAAACAGATGCTAGTTTGTGCCCTAGGACCTGATCTACATGCTTCAGGCAAAAATCAGGAGGTCCAAGAACACATGCCACCCAGGCCGCTGTCATTCATTTCAGTCGACACACACACACACTGTACAGTATCAGAATTCAACAGCGTCCATAAAGTGCACAATATATTTAGTATGTATTAAATGTTACCAGTAAACCGGCAGGACATTGCAAGCCTTACAGAATAGGGTTACCTGATCAAAAAGGGATCCCTTTTTTTGTTCCTAGGAGAACGTGTTTTAGAGCCAACTTAAAACATTTTAAAACTAGGAACTACAAGATTCACCTTGGAACAGAAAAACAGTTCTACCTGAAAACCAAAACTCAATAAAGAATAATAAACTGTTCTAACTGGAACCAAAATAGACCCCTTACAGAACCCTTTTTTTCAAGAATGTAGCACAAATCTACTTGCAATATTTTTTACCAAACATTCAACAACTATTAAATCTGTGGTACTACTTTTTAGGATTTCTACACAGGGAGCCTACTCCTAGTACAAAGAGACCACTTAAAGACACACATTTACAAACTTTCATCAACTTTCCCTTTTGTGACACACAAGGCCGTCAATAACTAAAATAAAGTGGGACAATTTGATCAGCATTTTATAATCAGAATTTTGCGGTTCCAAAAAAGAAAGTATTTTGTGGGAATGTATTCTAATTTAACTGTGGAACTTGGATAAATTCCATGTTTTGTGCAAGAAGATTGCATTTTTTATTTCGCTTGTTGGTTTGATACAATTATTTGCTATATAAATTGTAAATCTTGTATTCTTTCTCTTTTTTCAATGACAACTGAGGCCAAATTCTATAGACATACAGTTGAACCTTGAGGAACACGTATTTGGATGAACAGTGCAGTTCAGCTTAGTATGTTCCTGTACTTCATTTTGAATGTGAAGAGTCACGTAACTTTTTTCAGGCGCCTAACGTGTGTTGATACATTCCCAGGCTAATGGTTATTGCATATCAGAAAATGTCAATTTTCAGAACTCCAGGGGGAATATCCTTGAAAAGTACACAATGAAATGTCCATTGCCAAAGCATTTCTCAAACATCATGCTTGACTCAAACCATTCTAATTATGTTTGGGACCAACCACCGAGGAATCAAGTGGAAATGTTTCTCTTATGTTCCGGAAATGTTTCCAGTGACTCAAACACCCTTATTGTTATTTCCGCAAAACTGGTGTTCTCTGGCGCTGGTGTTTTCATAAATAGACTTTGGAAATGTTTTGTGTGTATGTATCCATACTTGCATGTGCGAGGGTGTTCATGCATGCACACATGGGCACGCTTGTAAGTGTTCCCCTATCTGGATGCCTGTGTGAGTGGGAGCGTGTGTTGAACATGTGCTGCCGTTCTCAGAGAAACAGCAGGACTCTAATAAGGACTAGCCCTGGACGGCAGCTGGTAAACTCTGTCCTCAGAATAGGTGCCTCTTTATACACACACAAAGGAATGCAAATTAGCCCCGTTGCAGAGTGGACACTGAGAACAGATCCACATGGCACACACTTCCACTGCCTCAAGAGCCACGGTGCAACGCAACTTCCCCTCAGTCAAAAGAAAACAAACAGGACAAATAAAACCCGAAATTCTCTAGTTCTTTGCTCAAATCTGGGTTAAAAAAAACTGTAAGGACTATTTAATGCTCTGCTTGCTCTGGACTAGCTAATTTGCCAGCATGCATGCCAGCCTAAAGAGTAAAATGAAATATGCTCATACATTATTGATAGCCTGAAAGGGCTTGGTAGGTAGTTGGTAGGGTTTGGTAGCTAATGTAGGTGGTAAATTGCTTAAAGCCAAATTCATCAAACTTTGTAGATCACTGTTATTACAGAGATATAATTGACTGGTCTTTTTTATAAATACATGATAAAATGTGGGCTTAAAAACAAAGGTTAGTAATTAATTTAACATCTGAAAAGCCAAATTAGCTGTGTGTTTGGAGAGAGAGCATGTGCCTAGGGTCACTGGCTCATTTTCCTGTGTGACAAGGAGTCTGGTAGGGTCTCAAAACTCATTTCCTGCTGCATTTCATTCACTTCCACACACACACACACACACACACACACACGCACACTTAAAGCACTTCATTCCAAAGCCCACCTGAGAGCTTCCTGTTGAGTGCCCCCTTGTGCCCTACTGTACCTCCTCATGCCAGTGTTTTGGTTCCTTTTTAAATGGCGCTACTCTTACATGGCCGCAGCCTCAATGTATGTGAACTATCTACAGATGCTGTATCTTAATTAGATCATCATTTTGTTGAAGAAATGTTTGGGTACAACAAGGGATGCAAACCTGTAGTGTTATTCAAGGTTGAAAGAGCCGCTTGTAGTCTATCATTTTCACATGTCTGACTGAATTTGCCATAATGAAAAATGTATCAATCCAAGAAATGGATAGATCCAATCCCTACCAGAGATGTAAATTTATTGTAATCTCGTTAGACAATTTAGATTTACTGTTGGTGCAGGATTATTTTCCTGAGGTGTGGAACTTGCTCAAATTAAGATACAGGATCTGTATGTTAACATAAGGCCACTTTAACAACGAAAAAGCTGGTTTTCTTGATCTTATAGAGTATATCTCAAGTGCACTTTACATTCACACTTCACAGCCTTGGCAACTTCAGCCTTTTTATAAAATGATTCATTAGATTTATACCCTGCTAATTTAATGGTGGTATTCATTCCAATGCCTACTCAACAGCTCAACAACTCGATTAAGGCGATGTGGGTGGTGAAGGTTACACTTGTGTGTTCATGATTGTGCGTGCACAGCGCCCTATGGGTATGTTTCACCTTTGTAAAGAAAGAGTGTGTGTCTATGTGTTTTCACGTCCATGTGCTAAATATACGACTAGGCATAACCAATCCAAAATTTCCCCCTAAAATAAGTTTATTTAGCTTTTTACAAGCTTATTTGCTGGCTAAAATCATACAAAAAGATACATTCACACATTTTTTCGTATTTGTCAGGTGCAGTCGCCGAGGGGACCAATTATGTGAGGGCAGTCAGTCAAAAACATCAAAAGAGAGTTGCAGCTGTTTTCTAGGTGGAGGAAGAGGTTACAGAGAAGATGGGACTCTGTTGGATCTCCAGGAGAATCACTTTACGTAATAGGGAAGTGGTGGTTGGACATTCATCTTTCTGAAAGCAGAAGGAGAGACTTCAATGAGACTTGGGTAATTACAGCCCATATGGATCCGAACTGTGAGGGGGACTTAAGGTGCCTCCTTGATTCGAAACCTCCAGAATGACTTGAAGAAAATCTCCCTAATGCTGCAAGACAAAAGTGGTGTTGCATGTAATTATGGATAGCCAATATTAAAGCACGAGAGAAGAAAAATCATCCTTTACACCCTTCGTCCCTCCCTCCGTATATCCTTCAGTACTTTTATCCTCTCAAGAGGTTTGGGAAAGGGTTATGTGGGGGAGGGGTGGTGTTGAGGGGTTTGCTATTACCTCAGAGCAGACACTGATCATGGACACTGATGCTTTACTTCACCTCTATTCATGTGGAGTGGCTCACTTGCTGGCAGCAAGTATGGAGGACTGGGCCTGTGACCAGCTGACTGTCTCCTTGTTTATCTCCTCTTGTTTCTGAGTGTGTTATACACTGAGTGACGAGTTGAGTTTTACCTGATACACTAGTGTTCCCATATTGTATGTGTCGCTGAATACTCACTAGTTTGTGTTTTTTTTATTATGTATTCATAATATTCTATACATTGCTGTTAACTCTATGATATGGTTTCTTGATAGAGAGGAAAGTGTTACTTTGGAATTATCGGCCATCAGTTTCTACTGATCTACAAAGGATTGAGCATGACTGAAATGTCTAGGCTGCATTTGTAAGTGGACCTTCCAATGCAATATCTTCAATTTCTATCTCCATCTCCTCACATTCTCTCTTTTTCTGTCTCTCTTTCTATGTCTCTTGCCTTCCCAAAATGTAGTTTTGTTTGGCTCTTGATATTTTCCTCAGTGTGAGTCAAAATAGGAAACTCAGGGTCAATCACTGTATTAATATAAAGGAAAGACTTTCACAAAATGTTATTCTGCCATTGTAGCTAATTCATGGATTTAGGTTCAGTGTACCTACACTAAAATCAGTGGCGAACCGTAACTATTGGAGCTAAGCCCTCAGTAGCAGAAAAAGATATGACATCATACATATAGATAGAGAATTCGGATGCCTGTGTATACAGAGCATGACTTGAGACCTTTCTTATGCAGACCTATGTAGGAGATGCAATTCTTTGATGACAGAGTCAAACGGTCCTAAGCCACACCTCAGCTGTGGCTCACAGAAGCAGAAACATTGGCTACACAACGGTTGCAAATATCGATAGCAGGAACCACGTTAGAAGAAAATACAGTTGTGTCGTTTCAAAGAAACATTTGTCAAAACAGTCACTCAAATAGTGGTATCTAGAGGGCCTTGAGGCATTGTACAATTGTCCCACCTATTGCAAGACAAATTGTGATTGGTTGATTCTACTGTCATTCCAAAATGCTGCTGTAATTGAAGTCAATGTCAATGAGGTTGGCTGGTGCTTTCTATTCAAAGCCTGAGGGCCTGGCCAATGAGCATTGTGCACAGCTAGATAATTTCTACAAACATATTACCAAAAAGAAATTCTGATTGGATATTACCCCTTTTTTTCCCAATACGAACTGAAGAAATGTATTTGTGTTAGGAAGATCAATACGATTAAGACAAAAAAGATTAAATCGATGAAAACAAAATTGCTAATTATAAAACATTTGAAAATATATACAGATTTGGATCTATCCTTAGGCCCTCTCTGAGTCTCTAGTTAAGTTTGTGTAGTTTGGATGTTAGCCAGGGTCCTAATGATTTTGATATTAAGTAATTAAGTCATCACGATGGCAATCATGCAAGCATGCAGTGATCTTGAATTCTACAAAATTTTCTTTAAAAAATATGTTCTCAATAAGAGAGAAAATAATTGTTTCCCTCTTATTGTCATCAGAGCGGCACTCTGCTGCTGCTAAATTGTGATGCGCTGCTACAGAAAACAGAATATTTTTATGAAAATATATTTTTTTAAACAAGCTGCAGTTTAGCATCACGCACAGTTTACTATCGCACGTGCATCAAAGCAGATCAACAACGTCTTGCACCCAACGTTCCGAGTATCAAGCCCTGGAGTGAGATCAAAGAAACAAAACTGTCTGTGTACACTGTCAGTAAGTAGCTGTCACATTGATATAAAGAATGTAGCCATCGTCTGAGCGAAAACCAAAGGTAAGAAGCTAGCTAGCTAACTGTCACAACTCTGATAGCTACAGTCAGCTACTATAGATTAGCATCATGCAGGCAACATTACAGATTCGGCAGCAACAATTAAGACCTCTGGTTTTTGTATTTTGTCTTCAAAATAAAGTCTGCGGTGTAAATATAGTGTGTAATGGAGTGTAGAGTAAACTTTTTGGCTTGGGGTCCACATTAGGATTTTGAAACTAAATGGAGGGCCACATTTGTTTTGTAATTTGTTAATCGTAAATGATTTGTAGGCCAGAAAAGGGCAGTAATTGAAACATTTATACCGTAGGTCCATTATAATGTTTAAATACAGCTCCAAAAAAATTGAGAGACTACTGCACCTTTTTCTTTCCTTTCCAAAATAGTCAAAAAGGAAGGTTTTGAATGAGGAACTGAAGCATTCAGAAGTGTTTTGCAGTTAATTTTAACCCTACTATTCCTCTCTCTATGTTAGTAGCTAGTTGCTTTTATTAGGAGTTTGGGAGGCGATTCATTAAAAGTTTTGGTTAATGGTTAATTTAGGGGATGTACTTATTATTATTAGGGAATGATGTTAAGAAAGTATTATGAAATAATGTTAAGAAAATGAAGTTGACAAGCAAAAGACAGGGAGGATGTTTTTCCAAAACATTAAAAACACATTTCACGCTAAGAGCCTTTTGTGTTGGTGTCGGCGCACAATTGTTTTCGAAAGAATAGAAAATTCTTTGTCCATTAAAATAACATCAAATTTATCAGAAATAGTGTAGACTGTTAATGTTGTAAATGTCTATTGAAGCTGGAAACAGCTCATTGTTAGTGGAATATCTACATAGGCGTACAGAGGCCCATTATCAGCAACCATCAGTCCTGTGTTCCAAGGGTACGTTGTGTTTGCTAATCCAAGTTTATAATTTAAAAAAACTAATTGATCATTAGCAAACTCTTTTGAAATTATGTTAGCACAGCTGAAAACTTGTGCTGATTAAAGAAGCAATAAAACTGACCTTTAGACTAGTTGAGTATCTGGGGCATCAGAAATTGTGGGTTTGATTAAAGGCTCAAAATGGCCAGAAACAAAGAGCTGTCTTCTGAAACTTGTCAGTCTATTGTTCTGAGAAATGAAGGCTATTCCATGTGAGAAACTGTGAGAAATGAAGGCTATTCCATGTGAGAAACTGAGGTACAACACTGTGTTCTAATCCCTTCACAGAACAACGCAAACTGGTTCTAACCAGAATAGAAAGAAGAGTGGGAGGCCCAACTGAGCAAGAGGACAAATACATTAGAGTGTCTAATTTGAGAAACAGTTGCATCACAGGTCCTCAACTGGCAGCTTCATTAAATAGTACCTGCAAAACACCAGTCTCTATGTCAACAGTGAAGAGGCAACTCTGGGATGCTGGCCTTCTAGGCAGAGATCCAGAAAAAAAGCCATATCTCAGACTGGCCAATAAAAGAAAATATTAAGCTGGGCAAAAGAACACAGACAGTGGACAGAGGAACACTGGAAAAAAGTGTTATGGACAGACGAAGCTTGAGGTGTTCAAATCACGAAGAAGAAAATTCTTGAGACACAGACCAAATGAATAGATGCTGGAGGAGTGCTTGACACTATCTCTCAAGAATGGTGGAGGCAATGTGATGGTCTGAGGTGCTTTGATGGTGGTAAAGCGGGAGATTTGTACTGTGTAAAGTCTTCTTGAAGAAGGAAGGCTATCACTTCATTTTGCAACTCCATGCCATACCTTGTGGACGCGGCTTGATTGGAGTCAATTTCCTTCAGGATAATGACCCAAAAGCACAGCTCCAAACTATGCAAAAACTATTTAGGGAAGAAGCAGTCAGCTGGTATTCTGTCTATGATGGAGTGACCAGCACAGTCACCGAATCTCAACCCTGTTGAACTGTTGAGCAGCATAACCGTATGGTACGTAAGAAGCGCTCATCAAATGTTGTTCTCTGGGCATTATAGGTAATGTTTTATCAAGAGACCATGTATTCTGCTCACGTACTTTCAAACTCATAATAATATTCAGTTCATGCTCTATAAACCTGCCTCAACTTTGCAGCTTCAGTGAAACAACCAACTTTGCAGCTTCAATGAAAAGAGCAGAAACATGGCAGCCTAATCAATATAAATGAAAACATTCTGATTAATTTTGGGCGCCACAGCAGGCACATGATAGACACCAGGGGGGGCTTGAGCCCCTGCCCTTATTCACTCACTCTCAACAAGTGTATTTTTTGCCATCGGTCATTGGTTTCCGCTTTCTCAGATGGGCATGCATTGCGGAAGCTGACAGTCATGACGTCTGTTCCACAGCCTGCATATAAGGAGTCCTTTTCTTCGTTGTGGCCCAAGCACCTCGAAAGTTCTGTGCAGGCCCTGCGTAACACCATGCAAACAGCATACTAACCTTTCCTCCATTTCTTGGGGCTTATTTTCTTAACATGAGAGAGGGAGTAAAACCGCTAGACATAGTTATCTTAGTTTGCATAATCATTTACATGTTTGAGATGTAGCACACAGGATTATGGGCGACAATCAAGGGCAAATCGAGTGATATGAGTGCCCACTGCAAAGAAACTTGATACCGTTCTGACACAACTGTCGTCACACTTGCAAAACTGCAAAGTTTACGCAACAAAATAATCTTGAGTCTTCAAGATGTATCAGAAAAAGTATCACAATATAAACAAGCCCAATGTCCAGTCTAGAAGCATATGCTTTTAAATCACAGTTGAAATTAAATGTATTTATAATTCAAAAACTCAGAAGCTAACTATAGACCTACAAAATATAAATGGCTCCTAGCCTCACTAAAGCTAAAATTAAAAATGATTTTAAAAAAGGTTTTGATAAAACTGAAACTGAACAAAACTAGTAAATCAAGCCTGTAATGTAAGTACTAAAAATATAAAACCGAAAAAACTATAATAACCTTGGTGCTTGCGTGTATGTGAGTGTGTGGGTCGGTGTGTGTGCGGATAGCCTCCACCACTCCCAATAGGAGCAGGCCTGGCCTAAACTGGTGCAACAGGCAGGCCTGTCAACAGCAGAGCGGAGCATAATGGACTCTTCCTCTGGCTGCCTTTGAATACGTCACTCTGGGCATAGCATAATCCACCCCTGTGTCACCACCAGCTGTTCATGCAGTCCAAATTAAAATAAACAACAAGAGAGGAAAGAGGCCAAGGTAGAAAAGAGACAGAGGGAGGGTGTAAAAAAAAAAAGGACATCACTTTGGCTCAGTGATAAGAAGATGAAATTGTTCAATGTCACTTGGTCTTCTGTTAAAGCAGTGCCTGTGAGAGCTGCATGATGAATGAGCGGGATGAAGCATAAATTGAGCTGGGGACCAAAGCAGCACGATGCACACTACTCCTTTGTGTCTCTGTATCAGAAGCAATGTGTTACATCTGTTGAAGTATCTATGTGGTCTCTGGGCATGAAGGCCCTAAGGTTAGGACAAATAGAGAAGTCTTTTATTGATGGTGAAACAATGTCATAACCCAGTTTTCAGTAGAAAATGTTGCTTTTTGTGGATAAACATTCACTAGTAGCTTTCAGTATAAGCACATGACAAAGAAGAAGAATTTGAGCAGTTATTGCAGTTACGTGTGTTCTCCGCGAGGAGGGCAGAACAAAAGAAAAAGAAGACCAGGTAGCGTGGCTGACATTGCTCTCGACAATGAAAGAATTATAAAGAAACCTATTAGAAACCTATCTCGAGTGTTTCTGTAATAACAATTATAGCGATAAAAGCATGTCCTTGGAAAACTCACAAAGGACTCAAATTGGGACAATCCTAGACAAAAGACCACTTTCACATGTGTGGGAGGAACATGCTTCCAGGTTGTTAGGTCATAAACGGATTAGTTTGAAAGAAAATGTAATATTTCCTTATAACATTTTCAAACTTCCCAAGTCAAAGGCAATAGCTGTTAATGTCTTTTTCAGTTCATCCTATGAGTTTGTGTCTATAATCTAGTTACTGTAATCTATGTGTTTCGTCATATGTTGGTCTTGTGTCGTGGCAACGACTCTCAACCCTCTTGTTATGTGCCCTCTCGCCATCCTCACTCACACAGATTTTCTGTGTTCTCCTGTATTATGTCAGAATAATACAGACAAAACCCACCAAAATTATGATATGCATTTGCCATTGATTTTATCAGTTCTCTTTGGTACTCTGGTATTTCTATTATAATGTGTCTTCTAGTACAATAGGTAGATATGGCATGAATAAAGGACAGCCTTTCTTCTCCTTGTCAAAGGTAGGCTGTCTTTCAAATTACTTCTTCTGAACTTAAAAGGCCTTGTGGCTAATCAGCCTATTATACAGCATTAATAGATGACCAGTAATTGCAACTAATAACTTATTACTCATCTATACAAATATTCTAATAGCATGTATTTAGAAGGCAATTTCTTCAATGGGAAGAGAAAAAAAAAACCTTTTCATGAGCCAGACAGAGAGCAGCACAAAAAAACTCACAAAAGAACTATACAACCTGTAGCATGGGATTAATATATAGGCTCATTCAAGTCATCTGAAAACCCTGCCTCTTTCTTCATCTCTACCACAACAGCCTCCCTGGCTTTGTTTGGTCGTCCCACTTGAATGAGCTGTGCCGGGAATTAAATATAATGTTCTCCATCTTCTTCTTTTCTCTTCTCTCTCCTCCTGCAGGCGTTTAGACGGACAGCCTAGTGAGGACCAGAGGAGTGGACAGAGGCACTGTATGGTCATGACACCAGCCAAACCAGGGAACACTGTTGGCCGCATGCTGTCACGTGTGTATCCTTATCATGACATCATGACAGAGTGGATTCTTGATTTATAGCTGATAGGTAGCAGCATGATTGTATTTAATTTATGTTATGAGCAGGTTCACTTTAGTATATCTAGATGCATGGAGAGTAACCGGGTTTGACTCTAGGATAGTGCAGCTATTATCGTTAACAAATTAGAGGTGGCTTAATGTGGTGTGCTTAGACTTGTTATTCTCTTTGGGCCAGTTGCTGAGGGCCATAGCACAGGGAAGGAAACTGTTTAGGTGCAGGATTCTTTTGTCTTGATTGATCTGTACTGCCCACATATCTTCTTCATGCCCTGCTGGAGGAGAATATTTACACCAGTCAGGGACTAGGCAGGTGGGGGACTGCTCATGGAGCTACTATGCTATATCAAATCACACATTTCTATTGGAACAGACTATGCAATACTCTCTAATCACTAAAGCAAGGGATACTTGTATGTCTTGGAGCACGAAAGGTCTGAACCAACTAATAATAAAAGAGTGGTCCTAGCCTATTTTAATTTTCTCCCTTCTGATATTATATTCTTGCTATAAACCCCTTTGGAGAATTTCACATATCAAGCTTGGGTGTGGATAGGTATCACTCTGATCTCTGCCAGAAGAAGTATGGCCATTCTAAATTGGAAAGGTATTCCTCACAAAACCAGCACAAAACCATTATTGTGAAGAAGGACATACTATCTGATTGTAATTGGAAAGATCTATAGTCATGTGAAAAAGTAACTACACCCCCTGGAAAGTTATATTTTTTTCCCATATTTGACATATGGACATCTGAGCTAAATTCCACATTCCACTATTCAACTAATCATCTATAAATGGAGAAAATTCCAGATCACTGGCAGTATACTATACAAGGGACAGATTGTCTCACCGAATTCAGGCCAAGAGGTGGCCAAAAGATGCTCATAAAGGTCTCCTAGAACCCCAGGGTAAAATCAGTAGATCGACAGACTTCTCGTGCCACAATCAGTGTAAAAGTGCACAGAGTCAACTGTCAGACAGAGACGGCACAAACTTGGCCTGCATAGGAGGTCAGGAAGGGAAAAGCCTCTGCTCTCAAAAAATAATATCAAGATATCACAGACGTTTGCCAGACAATAGCTGGGTAAAGACCAAAATTACTGGAATGTGTCCTGGACAGACAAATCAAAGGTGGAGTTTTCTGGCACAATACCAGATGAATTGTTTGGCCAAAACCAAACTCTGCCTTTGAACAGAAGAACGTCATACGTCATGTCATCTTTCATTGTCATTTGTTAAACTAGTTTACCTGTATCTGTCAGTAGTGTTGAAGTAACGATTACATGTCCAAATATGTAAAAAGGGAAGACATCTTTCCAGAGGGTGTACTTACTTTTTCAAATGAATGTACCCAGATTAATATAATATCTAGGGCTCTGAGATAATACTTTTTTTTTGAAAAGTCCTAGCCAAAGTACCAGATATCCTCTACCTCAGACAAATTTAGATTTTTGAATTGGTGCTATGGCCTCAAGATCCTAACAATGTACGTATATTTGAAAAAGAAAAATTCATTCATTTCTTCCTTTAGTTGCAATAAAAACTGAAAGACTCTAGGATGGAACCTATACCTCTAGGATTAAACTATTGGGTTTCTGTGCAATACAATTCAAAACAATACAATAACAAATAAGGGTCTTCTGATAAAAGCTTACAAATTAGTTTAGTGATTAGGTATTCCAACATTAATGCAGCTTGTACTGCATAAAACAATGCAATTCACAATATAATTCTTCAAATATCTTTTATTTATTAAGAAAAGATGTTGCTAGTATCAATGGAACAGTCCTCTTTTGCATGTACTGCTCTCTTCAATTCCTCCCCCTCTTTGCTTGCAGAAAGCATGCGTGCATGCAGTGAGTTTGTTTACGCTGAAGCAGAAGAGGAAACACTAAGGTGTTTTCATTACCCGATTATAACATCTCTTTGTGATTATGGTCTTTTAGTTAACATTTTTCAACAACATAGAACTTTAAACTGATGGAAAATTTCTCTCTCTAGCCTGCCGTGACACATACCATGGCACATACCGGGGCACATACCACTACAATTATTTCTACCGCTATAACCATTAATACTGTACATACCACCCACCCCTACATGGTCGTACTCATCTAGTTCCTGTATACTTACTATAAACAGAAATCTATTTGGCTAATTGAAAATGTATAACCTCACAAGGAAATAGTCCTTTCAGTCTCATGTCCATACTGTATGCACACAAATAAACAAGTTTCTCCTTGATGAAAAATGTCTCCCTCTGCTCTTCTCAGGTGAAGCACCATAATAATATTATCTTGCATCACAGTCCTCATTAGACTGTTAGAGTGTGGAGGTTTCACTTTAAGCTCCTCACAGAACTGTATTTTGGGGGATATTTGAAAGCCACAATCAAACTTTTTAAACTACAGTGCAAAGATCTGCCCATGTTTACTGCAACATAACATTTCCAGGCATCTACAAAGAAACAAAGGCAACATGTATGAAATTGGAAAGACAAATTCACAAGGTAATAAAAATGCTTGGCATACAGCTACGGAGAAACCAAAACAATTTCTTTGAGGTACAATTACAGTTTGATTCTCTCCACTAAAAGTGGTTAATCCTTTCACTGTGCTAAACCAGAAAAGGAACTACGCAAGCGTAGTTCAGCCGGCCCGCGATTAGAAGCGATGCATGTTGTTGCCCTCATATCTGTGGCATACCACAGATATGCTGAGTGTAGGTATAGCGTCTCAACATCAGATCATTCTGTCAAGCATTAACATCACGCCAAGTTTGAATATTTCTCTAGACATCATTAAGCATTGTGTTAAACTGACTAACGTTTCTTTTTAAGTTTACCTCCACCACAAATAGCATCTATTAACTCTATGACTTTTGCCACTGACCTTTTAACAGCTTATTAGCCAGTAATAGTATCTACTAACTTACTAATTGGAATAGTCATAAGAATTGAGCAATTGCTAGCAAGACTGAAGATGAATTGTACACTGCCAAAGCTATTTCATTTCATGGCACAACAGCGATCGTTTTTTGTTCACGTGAATGACATTGATACAATAACTATCAATATTGGTGACGATAACTGACATTTTCGTCAAGCGAAGAGTTGAGAGAATCGTGGAAACCCCTCATCTTTTGCAGTCCAAGAGGTTGTGATCTAGCCTATATTACCCCAAAAAGCATGCACAGATGCGTACTTCGAAAATGCACTAGAAATAGTTGCAATATAACCGTAAACAGTTTTATTTTAGGCTTACTGTAACGTAGCTACTGATGGTTGTAGCCAGCGTTTTTCTCTATCCTGACCCAAAAAGCATGCACAGATGCATACTTCGAAAATGCACAAGAAATAAAAAATGCACCGCTTTTGTGGCTCGGCAAACATTTTTAAAAGTTATTGGCCAAACTTTTTTATATACACTATATGGTCAAAAGTAAAAAAAAAACTAAAAACAGCCGACAATCACACCTATATAAGCTTGTTGGATGTTCCATTCCAAAACCATAGGCATTAATATGTAGGTGCCCCCTCCCCTATGCAGCTATAACAGCCGACCAAGATTTTAGTATGTCTCTCTGGGAACTGCTCCCATTCAACCAAAAGCGAACAATCAACATTTTAATTCATCCCAAAGGTGTTCATTTGGGTTGAGGTCAGGGCACATTGCATGCCACTCGAGTTCCTCCACACCAACCTCTTCGAACCATGTCTTTATGGACCCCGCTTTGTGCACAGAGGCACAGTCATGCTGGAAGAGGAAAGGGCCTTCCCCAAACTTTTGCCACAAAGTTGGAAGCACCCAACTGTCTAAAATGTCTTTGTATCCTGTAGCATTAAGATGACCCTTCACTGGAACTAAGGGGCCAAGCCCAAACCCTGAAACAAAGCTCCAGAACAATATCCCTCCTCCACCAAACTTTACAGTAGGCAATATGCATTCCTGGAGGTAGCATTCTTCTGACATCCATCACACCTAGATTTGTCGATCAGACTGCCAGATAGTGAAGTGGGATTCATTACTCCAGAGAAAACATTTCCACTGCTCCAGAGTCCTGTGGCAGCATGCTTTACACCAACCCAGCCAATGCTTGGCACTGAGCATGGTGATGTGAGGCTTGCATACAGCTGCTCGGCCATGGAAACCCATTTCATGAAGCTCACATCACACAGTTCTTGTGCTGATGGTGCTTCCAGAGGCAGTTTGTAGCTCTGTGGTGAGTGATGCAACAGATGATAGGTGATTTAGTTACTTTACTGCTTTCAGTCAACTGTTTTAGGTTGTGGGGTGAGGATTGCCACTCCTTTTCTATTGGCTCTGTATTCATATCTGCGTCAGTCTGGAAAAATCCCTTTATAATCATAATCCCAATATACAAAGCAAACTCTGTATAGGTAAAAACCATTCTTAGCCCCTTGTAACCTTGATTATACCTTTGTGCTGTAGAAAGACCTGTGGATCCATACCACAGGAAAGAAAGTTTTTAAAGTTTCAGGTCACTTGTCCTTGAAAACATACATGAAATGAGTTTGAATAGGAAATATAGCAAAATGAATAGGAAATATAGTCACTGGCAAGGTTGGAAATAATGTTTGTTAATTGAAATAATAATGTCAATTAAAAAACATGCGTCCTTCAAATTAAATGTGTCCTTCAAACTTTGCAGCATAACCTCCATTTGCAGCAATTACTGCCTTGCAGACCTTTGGCATTCTAGTTGTCAATTTGTTGAAGTAATCTGAAGAGATTTCAACCAATCCTTTTTAAAGTACCTCCCACAAGTTGGATTGGCTTGATGGGCACTTACGTACCATACGGTCAAGCTGCTCCCACAACAGCTCAATAGGGTTGAGATCCGGTAACTGTGCTGGCCGCTCCATCATACACAGAATACCAGCTGACTGCTTTTTCCTTAAATAGTTCATAGATAGTTTCGAGCTGTGCTTTCGGTCACTGTCCTGTTGTAGAAGGAAATTGGCTCCAATCAAGACCATCCACAGGGTATGGCATGGCATTGCAAAATGGAGTGATAGCCTTCCTTCTTCATTTACTCTGTACAAATCTCCCACTTTACCACCACCAAAGTACCCCCAGACCATCACATTGCCTCCACCATGCTTGACAGATGGCATCAAGCACTCTTCCAGCATATTTTCATCTGGTCTGCATCTCACAAATGTTCTTTGTGATCCAAAACATTTTTTTCCAATGTTCCTCTGTCCATTGTCTGTGTTCATAATCTTTTCTTTTTATTGGCCAGTCTGAGATATGGCTTTTTATTCAACTATGCCTAGAAGACAAGCATCCTGGAGTCACCTCTTCATTGTTGATGTTGAGACTGGGGTTTTTCGGGTACTATTTAATGAAGCTGCAAGTTGAGGACCTGTGAGGTGTCTGTTTCTCATAACTAGACACTAATGTATTTGTCCTCTTGCTCAAATGTGCACCGGGGCACTCCTCTTTTTCCCACTCTTCTTTCTAATCTGGTTAGAGCCAGTTTGCGCTGTTCTGTGAAGGGAGTAGTACACAGCGTTGTACGAGATCTTCAGTTTCTTGGCAATTTCTCACATGGAATAGCCTTCAATTCTCATAAAAAGAATAGACTGGAGAGTTTTTGAAGAAAGTTATTTATTTCTGGACATTTTGGGTCTGTAAATGAACCCACAATTGCTGATGCTCCAGATACTCAACTAGTTTAAAGATGGCCAGTTTTATTGATTTTTTAATCAGCACAACAGTTTTCAGTGGTGCTAACATAAATGGAAAAGGGTTTTCCCAGTATTCACAGTATTTCTGTTCAATTTGATGTTATTTTCATGGACAAACAAATTTGTGTTTCTTTCAAAAACAAGGACATATCTAAGTGACTAAGTGTATATATAAATAGCGTCACTTAGAAATGTCCTTGTTTTCCATAAAAACATACACCCCTGTTTCCAAAAAGGTTGGGACGCTACATTAAATGCAAATAAATACAGAATGCAATGATGTGCAAATCATTCATCTCTATATTTCATTGAAAATAGTATAAAGACAACATATCAAATGTTAAAACAGAGAAATGTTATTTTGGGGGGAAAAAAACACACCCATTTTAAATTTGATGCCAAGAACACGTTTCAAAAAAGTTGGGACAGGGGCATGTTTACCACTGTGTTGCATCTCCTTTTCTTTTAACAATACTCTATTGTTAAAAGAAAAACTGAGGAGTATTGTTAAAAGAAAAACTGAGGAGATGCAACACAGGGAACTGAGGAGATCAATTGTTGTAGTTTTGAATGTGAAATGTTTTCCCATTCTTGCTTGATATAGGTTTGCAGTTGCTCAACAGTTCGGGGTCTCCTTTGTTGTATTTTTCGTTGCATAATCCGCAAAATGTTTTCAATGGGTGACAGATCTGGATTGCAAGCAGGCCAGTTTAGCACCCACACTCTTTTTCTCCGGAGCCATGCTGTTGTAATATGTGCATAATGTGCTTTGGCATTGTCTTGCTGAAATAAGCAAGGCCTTCCTTAAAAAAGATGTAATCTAGATGGGAGCATATGTTGCTCCAAAACCTGTATATATTGTTCAGCATTAATGGTGCGAACTGTGCGCTAGAAATCATCCATTTGCAGCAATTTCGTCAAAGAATCATCCATTTGGAGCAATTACAGCTTTGCAGATCTTTTGCATTATAGTTGTCAGTTTGTTAAGGTAATCTGAAGAGATTTCACCCCATGCTTCCTGAAGCATCTCCCACATCTTGGGTTGGCTTGATTGGCACTTCTTACGTACTATAGGAGTAACTTTTCAACAGTGTATGCACAGCTCTGGAAAAAATCTGTGGTATGAAAAAATTAAGAGACCACTGCACCTTTTTCTTTCCTTTCCAAAAAAGTTGAAAAGGAAAGTTTTGAGTGAGGAACAGAAGTGTTTTGCAGTGGTCTCTTAGTTTTAACCCTTCTGTTCCTCACTCAAAACCTTCCTTTTCGACTTTTTTGGAAAGGAAAGAAAAAGGTGCAGTGGTCTCTTAATTTTTTTCCAGACCTGTATAAACCTTTGAACAGAAGTGTATTTAAAAATACATTTAGGTATCCTTTTTAGGTTTTCTTATTCACTTCCTTTAAGTTTTGGGTTACAGTTATTGTAAAATCCATCTGTATGCCATACAGTTTAAAATAAAAAGGTAAAACACTTTAATTTTCTTCTTATTAAACTATTTAATTGGCATGTGTTAAGCTGGGTTTAATGCTGGGTTTAATTTAATTTAAGCAAATGAATCTGGGTTTAATGCTGCTGTTAGTGGTTGACAACATAAAGGGGAACAACACTGATTATACTTAGTTCAGTGTGAGGTGAGCATACAACTTAATAGTACAGTATAATTAAATATTATAATTGCAGGACAGTAGTTAAATTGTTTAAGATTTGGACATACACAGTTGACAGTATCAGGATGTTTCTTTAAGGAACATAATATATAAGTATAATTTGAGTGCCTGAAATGCTTTCAATTATCTTGTTTGCTTTTACAATCATCCTTTTAACTTGTGCTATACAATCTTGGTTTTTCTAAAATAGAACCAGAATCTAAGTACATACACACTTGATGAATGAAGGAATTTTACTTGATGAATGATGCTGTTAATGTTAGAAAACAAATCGGGATTCTATGAGAGTCAAATTACAGTGTGCACACAACGTCAATGATTCCTTCCTGATTTCTGTCTTACATTTCACAACAAATCAACTTGGTATAGATAAGAATCTAAGATGGCTGTGGTCTCATAACACATTAAACAGTATGTTTATGGACTGCAGGTCATTGAAGGCTGAAAAGCAGAATACAATGGGGGTGTTTAAAGGGGCAGAGCCCCGAAAAAAACACTGGAAGAATATAGCTCCTGCTGATCAATGACCTCATTTAGAGTCAGCGGTTCTTTGAAAAGCGGTGGACCAAAGAGGGACGATTCCTTTTCAGAGGGCCGATAACAAACCAACACCAGACACCCAGTAAAGAGACTTCCACTTCATTTAAAAGCAATTAATATTCTTGGCTTGCCGGCATGGTCTCTTTGGTGTGGCAGGTCTGAACACGCCCCCTGCACTGTAATGGAGTTGACTGGTTAACTTTGTGTCTGTCGCTAGTGTTGCAGCTACCCGGGTGAAAGCGTTGATGCACAGTCTGACACCATGCTTAGATCAGGCTCAATGGGCCTATCTCACACCCCACTGCACCCCAATAGAGACCCTTCTCTATCTCTCGCTCCCTCTGTCTCTCACTCTCTCCCTCTCTTTCCAATTCGCCATCTCACTCTGTGTCCATCTTTTCTCTTTGTTTCCCTTTTTCCTAGTTTTCTTACTTCATGATCTTCTGTTGAATTTAATGAGGAAGCATAAGGTTCGAATATGGACAGTGTTTTACTCTAAAATATTTGTTTGGCTCAACATGCCTCACACCAGAAATGAATGAAAGGCAGGCTGAGGGAGATTACAATGGACCAACAGTATTTTTCTTAAACACAATACACATATCTGCACTGTTTTTAGAAAGTCTGTAGCTTAGTTCAACACAGACAAAAGAGATAGCTAGCCTTCTATATTTTATTGATTATTTACCAGGCAGTGAGTCATAGTATCAAATAGAAAAAAACCATCAAATCTATAATAGCTTTACCTGTTTTCTGCATTTATTTCAAGGTCTTCCATTTAGACATTTCTGAGAAAAATAAGATA
Source organism: Esox masquinongy (assembly GCA_016801175.1). Classification (NCBI taxonomy): domain Eukaryota; kingdom Metazoa; phylum Chordata; class Actinopteri; order Esociformes; family Esocidae; genus Esox; species Esox masquinongy. The sequence goes on along the minus strand of JACXGI010001505.1, from coordinate 9,869 downwards.
AACTCTAAGGTCTTCTGAGCAGTGGAAGTTGCTAAGAAACCACCATCCGTAGACTATGGACTGAATTCAATTCAAACTCCATTGCATTGTTCACAAATTAGCTCTATTGCCATGGTCTAATAAAACACAGTCCAGTCCCAGGTACTATAAAAAAGAAACAAAAAAACATCCTAGTTTGGGTTAGGATTAAAACCGAAAAATGTGTGCCTAGCACTAGGATTGAACTTCTGATGTTTGGAGCCAGAGAACATGGTTTAAGCTCCAGTCAAACCCCAATCCCCAATGCTCTGGCTTATTCTGAGCTTAGATGGTAACAGGTAGTGTGAAAAATACACTGACAAAAAATAGAAATTGATAGCCAAATCAATTTATGTAGTATATTTTGAGCATTCTCCATTTTACAGTAGTCTGGGTAAAACCCAAGGCCCAAGTAGAAAGGGAAAACCCAAGGCCCAAGGTTCCAGTCTAAAAACATGCTTTTCACTTCACCCAAAAGACACCTTTGAAATTGAACTGAAGTCTGGCCCAGAAAGACCATGCGGAGTAAGAGCAGCTCTTTGTTGTTTAGGTTGAGCTTGAGGTGGAAGGCCAATATCCAAGCCTTGATGTCAACCAGGCCCACGGTGTTACCTCCTACTGTATGTGTCAGAGAGATGGAAAGATGGAAAAGAATAGCATTTTTCTGTGCTTAATTTGTAAATCGGGAGGTGCCAGAAGACATTGGGGCGCGCGAGAGACATGGATCCGGTTGGCAAATTGACGCGAATTAAGCACATCGATAGCATAAATAGCGGACAACAAAAAGCTAAAACTTTCACAATCTTGTCAGGCAGTGCTGACGCTTTAATAGGCTGCAGGAATAGGCAACTTTATGAACTCTGATTGCTTTTAGTAGAAGCGAACACAGTGATGGAAAAAGACAAGTCATGCGCAGCAGACTGGATCTGTGAAATGTAGTTGCCGGAACAAACTGAGGAAAACCTGAGAAGTGCTGGATCCTGTTCCAGCAGGATCAAATTAACCACTGGCATAGTTTAATCTGCATAGCAATGATAGGAGACACCATGTGAAAATATGAGTCCAATAACTTGCTGTATAAACAGAAAGGGACTTAGAACCAAGCCCTGTGGGACACCAGGTCTGTGCATTTTTGCTTGTTTTTTATTCTAGTATGTAGCTGAATCAACTCAGAGGCTTTTGTACAATGGAGCACATTGCCGCCTGTGCACTCGCTCCTGAACATGTCAATGCCTGAGATCAAGATGAATCACACCACACACTGGGCAAGTATGCTGGTTAAGCCTTCAAACTAGAGGGGGAAAAAGTTATTTCAGACTTGGGTGTATGTAGCACTGGTCCTCAATTATTCAGTAGCAGTAAGGGTTGGGTGGGTCCTGGGTTAAAAAAGAAAGTTTAAGTCAACATAATTAATAATTAATTAAGCCTGAAAAAACACACAACCAGCACTATTTCTGGATTCAGTAATATTGGCATTGAAAATGTGGATGATTTTCAGAAAATCAAGTAATAAGTTGCTGTCTAGATAAATTTAAAAAACTTGGAAATTATTGGAACGACAGTAAAACAGTAATGCTCTATTTTTTCAGCTAAAATTCACAATGATTGTTTATATTTTGCGAAATTGCTTATATTTGTGCTTTCACTATTCATTCCTTGTTATAGCAAATGTAGGAGCAGGTTTCTTATTGAACATTGGCACAAAGTGTTATGGAATATTACAATCCTCTCATTTTAACCTGTATATTTTGAATCAAGAGTTGTGTATGGCTTTGGCATCAATACAATCTTATTCCTGGGCTCTTGTAAAAGGCAATCTTGTCGCCATTGGAAGCTGGATAGTTGGAAATGTTCATGGTATTATAATACCATGCCCTAATTTCACCATTCTAATAACACTGAACTAAATATAATAGCATCTCTTGCCTTTTAAAAGAAAAAATCAATATACTTTGAATTTATGTGTCGATTAACAGTGCATTAGCAGAGTACCCAGGCTGTTTAATAGGCTGAGAATAATGAAGAAATCAATAGACCACATTCAAACATCTTTAGTCATCATGCCCAGACACATTAAAAGCAGATGGCAGTTCATCACAAATATTGAATTGTAAGTCAGTGCCATAGCTTTAGCTGCAATAGGTCCTTGATAAGAGATACACATGATTGATAAAAGATTAAGTACCATAATGAAGTATTAGAGTCATGTGGTCAACCACACTCAGGCCACTGATAGCAGCCTGTATCTGCCAACAGGCCCCAGTCAAATTTTTCTTTCGACCCACCCGTTAGTCGATCGGACCCCAACCTGGTATTTTAAGTGCCTTCGTTTTTTTTTTACCTTTGGTTCAATAAATTGATTTGTCAATACATGATGCTAGACAGATTTGTCTGGAATGATCCAAGTAATATTTATATGTTCTGAATGTAAGCATATTCCTCACACCAACAAGCACCGGAAGTGGCTTAATGGTCTGAGATGCTAGCTCTGGGTCAAATACATGGTAACAGCATGAGTTTGAGTCCTTCACTAGTTTTCCTCTACATCAATTCTGTGTTAACAATGAAACAGAGCGAGAAACCGATGGGGTGTGTTTGCGCCACACTGTGTAGGCCCCTCATACCCTCAGTAGTTGTATGCACGTACAGCGGTGTGTGTGTGTGTGTGTGTGTGTGTGTGTGTGTGTGTGTGGGATCAGTGGCGTGTTTTCTCTACCTGCCCTCCCCTGGTTTACCTGCTTCAGGAGACCTAGTCTGTCAGCAGCAGCAGGAGAGCAGTCACATCAAATCCTGTCTCTCTGAACTTAGCTAGACACAGCTGTGTCTGTTTGAGATAGATTCAACAAATATTGTCTGGGAAGAACTTGTGCATGCGTGCCTACCTGCCTGTCTCTGTCTGGCTGCTTCTGCCTGCCTGCCTGTCCTTCTGCATTTGCGTATGTTCACATGGGTGCTGCGAGGGACACACAATGCACATTAGCGTTTCCAGGCCTGGATGAATGAGAACATTCTCATTCGTCTAGCCCCCCCCCCCCCCCCCCC
>JACXGI010001504.1:0-91156 GCA_016801175.1 Esox masquinongy | reverse complement strand
AACTTTGGACCACTCAGCAGCAGTCCAGTCCTTTTTGTCTTTAGCCCAGGCGAGACGCTTCTGACGCTGTGTCTTGTTCAAGAGTGGCTTGACACAAGGAATGTGACAGCTGAAACCCATGTCTTGCATACGGTGGTTCTTGAAGCACTGACTCCAGCTGCAGTCCACTCTTTGTGAATCTCCCCCACATTTTTGAATGCGTTTTGTTTCACAATCCTCTCCAGGGTGCGGTTATCGCTATTGCTTGTACACTTTTTTTCTACCACATCTTTTCCTTCCCTTCGCCTCTCTATTAATGTGCTTGGACACAGAGCTCTGTGAACACCCAGCCTCTTTAGCAATGACCTTTTGTGTCTTGCCCTCCTTGTGCAAGGTGTCAATGGTCGTCTTTTGGACAGCTGTCAATCAGCAGTCTTCCCCATGATTGTGTAGCCTACAGAACTAGACTGAGAGACCATTTAAAGGCCTTTGCAGGTGTTTTGAGTTAAATAGCTGATTAGAGTGTGGCACCAGGTGTCTTCAATTTTGAACCTTTTCACAATATTCTAATTTTCTGAGATACTGAATTTGGGGTTTTCATTAGTTGTCAGTTATAATCATCAAAATTAAAAGGAATAAACACTTATATATAATATATCAGTCTGTGTGAAATGAATGTATACATTATACAAGTTTCACTTTTTGAATGTAATTACTGAAATAAATCAACTTTTTGATGCTATTCTAATTATATGACCAGCACTTGTATATGCATCTTTCATATCGGCCTCATGGTTCAGTGGTGTCAGTGCAGCCAGGGTTCTGAATGTCCAGTGTTGGTGGGGTGGCTGCTGGAAAAAGACTGCCATGGTTTTTTGCTCTCTAACGCTTCAGGTTTACTGCTTCAGGTACGCAGTTTAGGTATTCAGAAGATCACTTTGTTATGTAAGAGCACTTTGTTAAGTAATGTAAGAAAAATGTGTGTTGGTACTATACCAGACAAAAAAGATATACCACGGGCCTATTACAAAAATGCTTGGATAATTAAGACCTGCTACTGATCATTTTTCGGTTGTTGGTCGAAGGTGCTGAGGAGATTGACCAAGGCCCAACAACAATTCATATCTTATGGTAAGATTTAGGCAAAACATATTATTTGAAAAATTACAAATTTATAAAAGGTCCCCTGAACTTGATTATTGCACAGCAACGTGGTAGCCATATTTCATTTACAGAAACTGAACAAAAATGCAAACACTACATGTAAAGCGGAGGTTTTTGCACATAAGATTAAATGAATGAAAATTTACGCACTCACGAGAAACCTAATTCTCTCAGATTTTGTACACAAATTCATTTTACATCTTGTTTAGTGAGAATTGTTCCTTTGCCAGATAATCCACCCACCTGACACGTGGCATATCAGACGATGATTAAACAGCATGATCATTACACAGGTGCACTTTGTCCCAGGGAATATAAAAGGCCACTCCAAATGGTGCAGTTTTGTCCTAAAACAAATCCACAAATAGTCTTGAGTGACAGTGTATTTTGCACGCTGTCGCCAGATGAATAACTTTCTCTACCATAAGCTGAAAAAGGGCACCCAAAAATGGAGTACTATGTCATGTATGTTCCAATATGTGCCAGATGTCATCAAAACCCCCTGGAATTTCAAGACTAACCGAGATATAACAAAGACTCTACCTAAAGATTACGCAAATATCTATAACATTACACATCTAGCCCAAAATGCAAAGTATAAAAATCTTTTGCTATTCAAAGAAAGTCCCAGACTGCATCTTTAAGCAACTCCACACTTAACAAGTAACCTGGAGATACTAGTGGACACACCAACAGAGCAGTTGCAGAGTTGCCGCGGCAACTGGAATAAAAACCAAGGATAACAAGGGGCCAAGGTTCTGTGTGATGGAAACCAGGTAAAATAGAGAAGAAACGAGAGCAATAGGAGTGATGGAGAGGAATCAAACACCTTTCGAGATCTGTTTGAAGGTTGCCAAGCGACAGGAGATGCTAGTCAGTGAATGCTGAGAGCAGTTGATCAAAGTTGGCTACTGGGCTGTAATATGTCCCTAAAGAATTACTGTGAAAAATCCAACCAACATACTGTATGCACCTGGACTATGACATATGGCCGTTCAGCTGCCAAATCCCTTTGTTTACATACTTGTAAATGAGTAATTGGAGTTTGGCTGGAATAATAGCTAAGTTAGAGGGCGAGTACAGATTTATTTCCCATCCCTGGTTTATTGTTAAGTGTTCTCAAAGGATCAAATCATAAAGTAATAAAGTCTACTACAGTCAATGACAGCTTGCATTAAATCCACATAAAGGTGGTTTGAGGTTTCAACAAACCTAAATGATCCACCGTTTTTTCTCACATAGATCACAATGGGTTTGTCTCATTAGTGTCTTCCGAGTAATTGTGGGCTGGTCCTCCGCGCACTAGACTGGGTCTGTCAGGCTTGGTCCACCTGCGTGACCCCTGTGCTGTGAATGAGAGAGACGGAGAAGCATTGGGAGCCCGCTGGACCAGGCAGCCACCCGGAGGTCCAGACAGGGGTGAGTGATAGGTCAGTTGAGCAGTCAGAGCCAGTCAGGCATGGTGAAGCCAGCCAGAAGAAAGCAGAGAAGAGCAAAGCCACTGATTGATCTGAAGTGGCGTCAATTACCTGGAGCAGCCGAGCGTGAGGGAGGGGACGGCGACAGGAGCTGAGGCCAAGGAGAGAATGAGCTGAGGGGGGGGGGGGGGCTCCAAAATGAGAGAGATCCAGTGGAGGATTCTCTGTTGACCCCTACTCCTCTCAAAGAGCCATGTGCTGAACTTATTACTCTGTCTCCATGAAGACACAACAGTCCCTGTGATCAGAGGTAAGGGGTCACGGCAGGGTCAGCACTGCATGTCACTCATACACATGACGGCGCGAGCGCACAATCGCCAACACACACAAGAACACAGTATAGCTTAAACATCGGAGACAGCTGTATGAATAATACCTTGTGGGCTATTTATCCGGATATGATTTTGTTCACCTCTTGTCCCATCTAGCATGTTGTTTCAATAAATATTTAAGGATTCCCTAAACGCTTGTTTCAAAATGTCTACAAACACCAACCCTCACACTGTAATTTCTTGGAGCTCTATATTCCCTTTACTGTAACCTGTCTTATTGAGATGCATTATCTTCCACTCCTCGTCTCAGCCCTGATCTTTCACTCCAACACTCTTATAGCTCATTTCCCTCATACAGAAATGATGAGTTAATTCAGCTCTATCAAAGAGAAAGAAATGCATAAAAAGACACATCTTAATCATACATTGAAGGATTCAATGCTGCCATCTACATCTAATATAGGTATCTTAGCTGAAATCCCCCTTTTCTCTCATAGTTTGTCTTTGATTGTCCTATTTTGTCTTTGATTGTCTATCCTTGTCATCTTTCATTCCTTTGCGTCATTCATTCAACATTCAAACCATAAATATTATGCTTCTTCCAGTTTCTCCTTCTCCCTCTGTCAGCAAAATCCTCCCACCCATAGTTTGTTCTTTCTCTCTCAACACTTGCCACCTCCTGCCACCCCCACCCTCAAATAGAACCACCGGTTCCACACCGATACCCCCCCCCACCTCCCCTAGTTGGTTCTCATCCAGATCAAAGTCTCTCAAACATCTGTGCTGCTGGCTTCTGCCATGGCCGGACCATCTGGGCCTCAGTCCATCAGTCTGGGAGGACTCCTCAGTCTGTAGGTCTGTCTGTCAGTGTCCTCCTGTCTTCCTGGACCTTGCGTCTGCTGCAGAGAGGGAGAGAATATGAACAAAAACACATTCATTGAAAGGGAGTTAGAGTGCTTCATAGGGAAAAACAAAGTCTTTCTATCCTCTATGTAAGTCCATAAGAATAATTATGGGTATACAATGTTAGCTTAAAGGTGCATTCTGAGATTTTCAGTCACAGGTTTTCAAAGCGGCGCTGTGGAGCGCTGTGGAGCCAACAACTTGGGATTTCATGGCTGACCGAGGTATGGTGGTGATTCTACTTATAGATTATACACATTTAAACAACTTATTACACATTCAGCCAAAAATGGGAGGTTTAAAAAGTATTTTTGGTAGCAAAAGTCCCAGAATGCATCTTTAACTAGGAAAGGCCAGTCTGTGTGCAGCCCCAGTAGTTCAGAGAACATGATGAGAGTGAAAATCAAATAACAGGGTCTGTGTGTCCGCCTGTCTGTGTCCGCCTGTCTGCCTCTCCCACTTCCCTGGCTGAGCAGTTCCAGTCTCTGGTGGAGAAGAAGCCTCTCTGTCTTATATTAAAACCATTACTTTACTCCCGCCGTCACCCTGCTGCCCCCTCTCCTTCTGCTGGCTGGTGCGAGCCACGTGACAACACAGTGGAGAGCCGTGACTCACATGGCACAGAATCTGTGCAAACGTTTTGACTAGTTCTCATACACGATATTTGCATGTGCAATGCCCCATCGCTTCTTTGTCAATTTTATATGCAGCAATTCCACAATAACGGAATTACCAGTGCTGTGTATTCATGGAAGCCGAGGGAAGACAGGCATCCCCAAAAATGAAGACCAAAATTTTGAATTGATCACTCTGTTTTCTAAGTACTCGCAAGCTTAGGAATCTCTATCACAGATCTCTACCAAAGAGGTCATTCGATTGCACTAAACAGCACCCTTGTGTCCAAGTCTGCAGACAATGTATTTCAATGTATTTCCATGACTGATGCCTGATTGGAGTGGGCTTCTTTTCCTCTAAAACATAATAATAATAATTAGCCAATCAGCTTTGAGCTGAGTTCAACTGTGCGTCGTTCTGCGCGAGAAAACATACAAATCACATCAAAGTCAAAACATAATTGACAGAAAAAAAAGTTACTTTGTAAATTGTTGTTCTCCTTCGGTGGCGAGCGATTTCAATGTGTAGTTTTTTTTAATTTTACGTAACGGTCATTGATTACAGACTGAAACCGTTAAAGCGTCATAATCCCCATAAAAAATCGCAGCAAAATGTGGTATTGGTGGTTTTCATATTGCACCATTCATTTATCCTATAAGGAATTTTAGAATTGCTTCAAATAAGGTCAGTTGTCCCAAACAAATATAAAAAATCTATAAAGCCAGGTAATGTTTGCTTTATCTAGTATGTCAAATAAATATATATACATATATATATAGTCTGTGTATGAAGTCAAGACATTTAATCTAGTAGGCAAAGGGAGGAGAAGAATGGCAATGGGTTTCCACCGGGAGGAGGAATCCAAAAGGTGTTTCTAGTAACGCATTACACACACACACATAGACACCTACCACACAACATGTGGTTTTAGGATGTTTTTCAGCTGCTATGTAATCGCTGTCTTCTAGTCTCAGCCAAAGAGTGGTGTGCATAAGGCTGTGAATATTGAATAACTTACAGATAGCTAACAGAGTTTGAAATATAACTCTAGGCTTACCCAGTGAATTTACCCACACACCCCATCTGGGAATTAGGCTTTAAAATGTACTCCAAAACAAAACCAAGCATTGATTAGAAAGTGCATAAAAGCCAGATATGGGCCAATGACATACATGGTGTGTCACAAATTGTGATAAGCATGAGTCACACGAAGCAGATGCAGAGTTCCACAAAGACTAGTATTTATTTGTAGCTCTCCTAAAAAGATTGTCTTCAGAAGGTAGCAAATACAAAAGGTAAAATATATAACATGCTCTTAGCTCTGGCTAAGTGAATTAGATAGTGAGACACATTTAAACAAAAGGCATTGAAACGCCTAGTTCTAAACTTCACATACAAACAATGACTAACAAGGATGAGACGGGAATAAGAGTGATATATTTACCCATGGTAATGACACAGTGGGGAACAGGTGTGTAGTGACTAATGACAAAACAAGACCGGGTGACAGTTGCCTCTGTGCTGCATTCGTAGACCAATGGTAATCAGTAAGCCAAGGAGCCCGAACGCCAGCCCCAGAGGGGAGGTGAAGCTTGTGGCGGAGAAGGTGTTACACAAATGCACTGTTTTGCTAGGCTGCCTAGATCTTTTCATTACAAACGATAGATTGAAGTTAACAAAGTGATTAAATATTCCGTTTAAATAATGTTGAAATTACAGGAGCGTACTAGACAACCCAACGATGCATGAAGCCAGTCCACCCAAATTTGTCCTATTGTGCAATTAAAGTTGTTGTCTGTTTGGTTAAGGGGACACCCCCTCCTCCCTCCCAGGTCTCCCGTTTACAGGTGTCATATCCACAATCAGAACCAAACCATGGTGCTTGATGGCTGAACAAGGACTACCCCACCACTCCAGGGTACAGCTAGGGAAAAACAACTTCATCGTTACATCTACAGTCTACAGTCACATTTCACAGTCAATGTTCACTGATGAGCCAATACATTATGAGCACTCACAGGTGAAGCGAATAAAGTTGATCATCTCCTACCAAGGGCACATGGCAAGGTCTGGGTAGATTAGATGTTAAGCGAACAATCAGTTCTCCTAGTCAATGTGTTGGATGCAGGAGAAATGGGCAGGAGTAAAGACCTGAGTGACTTTGACAAGGGCTGAATTATTAAGGCCAGACGACTGGGTCTGAGCATCTCTGAAACAGCAAGGCTTGTGGGGTACTCCCGCTCAACAGTGGTGAGTATCTACTGACAGTCGTTCGGGGAGGAACAAACCACAAACCGGCGGCAGGGTTTTGGGCGCCCAAGGATCATCGATGCGCAAGGGATACGAAGGCTATCCCCTCAGGTCCGAAGAGACAGAAGGTCCACTGTGGCACAAGTCACAGAAAATGTTAATGATTCCGGGAGGAATGTGTCTCAACACACAGTGCATCAAACACTGCTGCGTATGGGACTGCATAGCCACAGACCGGTCAGAGTGCCCATGATGACCCCTGAAAATTCCTTTGTCCTTTTCAGGTTGCTGTAATTACAAGTATCACTCAATTTCCATTTATTAAAGAAAACAAGCACTTAATAATATAGGGAATCATTGTGCCATATAAATCGCTAATGGATACCTTTCAAAATATTTAAAAGGTAAAATAAATGTTTTCAGTCACCCTACATAATTAGAATTGTTTGGAGGTGTTTCAGACATAATTATGGACCAAAGCATTATTTTTTTACATTATGCACCAGAAACCAATGACGTAAAAAATGATGCAGAGTCATGTTTTTTAGCCATTATTGTGGCCTTTGTGTTTCACAGATTGCTCAATCACACTAGTGGCAGATAGTTATAGTTGTTTTTGTTCAATAGAGCCATTGGTCTCAACAATGTTCCCATTGACAAATTTTCTCTGGCTTTGTACCGACTACAGCCTGATGGGAGTGCTGTTCCCACCCGCGACAGTAGGCTTTTCAAAATGTGGGCGGTACTATTTTTTACAGATGCAGAAGTTTGCTAAGTAGTTTGTCATTTTGAGATTGCAAAATAATTGACAACTGTAAAAATTGTGATGAATTCTGGATATTGTGGTTTCTTACAATCAGGAAACATAGGTGGTCCGTTTCTGCCACTGAAATGCAAAAATGCTTGTATTTGCTTTGTGTCAGGAAATTCACAATTTTGTTATGTTAATACTATATTAGCAGATGTAGCAGATGTAGAGTATAGGTAATTACAGCAACCATAAAAATGAAATGTAAAACTGAAACATAAATTTCATTAACTAGCCAATGTCAAATTGATGACAAAAAGTTAGTCAGCTGGGTGACATTGAGCAGAAAATTAGAAAAGTAAGTTAGTTATTGTTACGCCCCCTCCAACGGCTCGTGGGTGAGAAGGAGAACGCAACCACCCAAGATCGCGCCCACCGGATAAGGGCCTACTAAAAAGGGGGTGAGTGTTCTGACTGGATGTGGAACAATGAGAAACAGACAACCAATTAGACGTTACCCGACTGCTGGGGTTTTGTCTATGTATGTAAAACTGATATCATGGATAACACAAAACAACACAGCTAAATAAGGGAAGGAGGGCAGCAGGTGAAAGGGGTAGGAGTAGGGCAATGCCAACGGTCTGTTAAATCAAAGAAATAATACAAAAAGACCCTGAGCTTCCCTACACCTCTAAACCTGCCTGCCACAAACTACCCTAGCACACAACTAACCTAGCACACAACTACCCTAGCACACAACTAACCTAGCACACAACTACCCTAGCACACAACTAACCTAGCACACAACTAACCTAGCACACAACTACCCTAGCACACAACTAACCTAGCACACAACTACCCTAGCACACAACTAACCTAGCACACAACTAACCTAGCACACAACTAACCTAGCACACAACAAACCTCACTGCTACATAAACCACTGGGTGACAGCCGCTGGCTTCTAACCTAGCGTGTATAACAGTGGGTTACCTACGGGTATATGTAAACCCCAGGGTGTCTTCCTAGCTTACATTAATTTCTTCCTGCTGGCCACTATATGGTAAAACTTTTAACAGGTGTCAGTGATTCATTTTAGTGCTGTATTGTTTTAACAGTTTGAAAATACGGGTGATCATTTATGCGCCCTATCCATGCTGTTGGCGTAAACCATGTCTATGGTGTTAAGTTCCTGCCACTAGCTATCTGATTACTAGCTACTTGTTTCTTAACCTAGTAGGATTGACTGGCTGTAGCAGTATGGGCTTGTTTACATTTCAAGAGAGAGAATAAAACGCTAGATAGATGTATCTTCGTTAACATAATCATTCCCTTAGCGTTTGAATTTACAGCTGCATGTTTGTGACATACCACGCAGGATTGTGAAAATCGAGCAATATGCGTGCGCACTGCACAGTAACTTGATACAGTTCCTGTAGAATTGTCTTCACACTTGCAAAACTCCGGGGGGGCTGTATCACAAAAGTATGGCACAAGTTACCTCAGAAGGTTGGGTCAAGAGAGATCGATATCTGCAAGTTTACTCAACAAAATAATGTAGTGTCTCAAGTCTTGTTCGATATGTCTCAGAAAATGTAACATATTGTAAACAAGCCCTATGTGTGCCATTCATTATCAACAGTTTGCCAAGTCTTCCAGCACCCATCAAAGCAACGTTTACAGACACTGTCATTAGTAGGATGAAGAGTGCACATGTATTTGCCAGACCAGTCTCCGCCATGGAGGACAAGGTTTTTCGTTTAGTGAGGTGTCTTATTAGAGGTGAGATAAAAATGCAAAACAAGTGGAATCTTTAAACAATTCATTAACACTGAGCATATGTGTAACAATAATTGTATAACACACACTAACACATAGTAGATTTTCCAAAAACTCCATCGTATAACTGAACAAGCAATGGGCTTTATCAGGTAGTATTTTAAATGTGTAGTAAACGTTTGTACACATACAGATAGAAGCAACAAAGACAAGCTCACATCAAACTAATCTGGGTTATAAGACAAAGCATTCCTTTTCAGAGCAGTCATCAAAAACAAATAGGACTACCTACTGTAGTACCATGAAGAAAGCCAAGCCAACTTGAATAAGAAAGCAGAGCCAAGTGCAATCCCATTCTGACTAACAATGTCTCCGAGACATGTTCTGAATGACGAACACACATCCTTCTCTCTAGCCCATACTCTGTCATAGCCCATGTGTCTAAACTACAGACAGATAAGAGGTGGACTGGAGAAATGAATCCAAGGCCGTGGCTGTGGGTCCTGCATTCATCTGACCTTTAGATAATATTTCTTGTTAAAGCCCCAGAAGGGTCTGTAGTTTGAGGGTGGGCAAGTTAGTTTTGCATTGCACAGTCCTGTCTGACGCCCTAGCCAACGTTTGCAGTAACGATTGGTAAATCGTCAGTCTGTGTTTTATGTGTTTGACATGCTGCCTAAATATATTGCAGATTTGTATCATGCCTATGTTTGCAACGGGACAGAGTACTGAAAACATACAAGCTTGTTGTGATACATGCGGAAGCATGCAGAGTCCTAGACCGCGCCAGACAAAGATGTCTAATAATCATGGCAGGGACTGCAGAGAAAGGTGCAGTAGTTGAAAAGGGAAAGTCTTTGCACATGTGTAAAACATATGGTGCAAACTGTCAGGAGAGACAAACAGAGACATGCCTCATCTAGAGCAACTCCAAAAAGAAAGTCACCTTGGAACCTTCCTAGTTCACACATACCCGACAAATGTCAATCAGATGCAAAATATAGAGGTAAACTACACGCACAGAATTGAAAAGAAACAGTGCTATTCTCATAGGTTGTGTGTTTGAGGGGAGAGAGGCTTGATCAATAGCTCACCTGCAATGAATATGTGAGCGTTCTTATTGATCGGACAAGCAGATGTGTATTCACAACCTGACAACAACAGAGATCAGTCTGGTCAATACTTTGCCTCTTGGTTCAAAGCATAATTTTTAAGAGGCAAAATTGGCATTGAAGGAAATGTAGGTATGACAATGTATTCTGATTAGTCAGAGTGCGCTTATGCGTCAAATGTGAAATGTGTCTCCCTGTTTTCCTCAGGTGGGTAGAAGACAGGTCATTGCAATTCGCAATTTTACTGTATTTGAATGACTGTAACTGACAAATGTCTTGCAATCTAGAGTGTTAAATAACTAATAAACCAACACAGGGCTCATTCGCTGGCAGTTCTGAAAAAAGTTCAGCAGCAGTAATGATATCAGCAGCTCAGGATGATGAGGCCCCGCTATTGCTAAAAAGCTGATGAGGGTCTTTTTGCCTCAACAATATGCTGGAAAGGAACGATGTCACAAGACTTAAACATTTAAACAAAAAAAAGCACTGTTGACAACATTTTAGGATGCTGTTAACCCATTAAAACGGGCAGCAGCACTTGGTTTTCACAGCAGTTAGGCTATTATGAGATGGACTAAAGCTGCAGGAAGAGGCTAGAAACCTTTCTATCCCTGTGTAAGGAACTTAACCCTTTCTTTTTGCTCCCAAGGACAAGTCAAATGACCTGGTAAGATATGGGTAAATGAATGCTGGCCATATCAATATTAAACAGTTTGATGTGTCTAGAGTTTTTTTAATGGGTGCATGCCAGCGTGAGGGACTTGCCTGATGAAATCCTCCGCTGCCCAATCATTTACTACATAGGGTTATTGAGTGTGAGACTGCTTCCTTTGCAGTCGTGTAACAAGGCATGTACAAAATAAGGTGTGCCTCATATACATTATCTACTGGAACAACGTATTATTGAGAACACATACAGTATCTCTATGTGAAAACAATGTGTAAGTTTAGTATTCTCAGCTTCAGGAGAAAAAGACTGCATTGACCACACCCCTAAGTTCAGTAATGCCATTACACTGTCGGCCTATGGCCGCATTGACCGCACCCCTAACTTCAGTAATGCCATTACACTGTCGGCCTATGGCCGCATTGACCACACCCCTAAGTTCAGTAATGCCATTGCACTGTCGGCCTATGGCCGCATTGACCACACCCATAAATTCAGTAATGCCATTACACTGTCGGCCTATGGCCGCATTGACCACACCCCTAAGTTCAGTAATGCCATTACACTGTAGGCCTATGGCCGCATTGGCAATGCATGTCATATAATAAGCTGCTAAATGGACTCACTTGGCCATTACTGAGAGTGATAATCAAATACATCTTAAAATTAGTGAAATGTTAATTTGATAATACAATAAATACACTACAAATGGATCCCCTTGCGCTCTTTATTTTAGCATTGTGATCTGACTAATCAACAATGATACAAGTTTATTTTAATTTAAAAAATGTTATAGTGCGAATACCCATTTAAATACATAACTACAGAAATTCCAAATGTATGAATACACTAACGGGTATGTAAACGTTAGACATCTGTCTATACCACAGATCACTGAGAAGTAGGGAAGCTGCCATATAACCGAAACAAAAGTGGTAACATTTAACCCATTTCTAAACAACTAAAATGTATATGGCAACATGCAGGGTTGGGTAGGTTACTTTATAAATATAATCCGTTACAGTTACAAGTTACCTGTCCACATCTGTAATCAGTAACTTAACTTTTTGATTACTCAAATTCAGTAACGTAATCTGATTACCTTTAGATTACTTTCATATTAAGAGGCATTAGAAAACAAATAGGAATAGCCTATAACCAGTTGAACCCCTTTTGCGGGATCAATAAATGTTAGAATTTACATGGCTGGCCAAAAACAGAATTAGCATTTTACCTTATGGGTTTTGTATGGCGTCTTTGGAAAGGGTTTCTAAACCATTTCTTTCTACTGCAATATGATTGGGCTACATGTCTACATTACACGCTTAAGGTCTGTCAGAGAGCCTTTCGCGCGTACACTAAATCTGCAGTAATCTGATGTTTTGCTCCACAACCAGCAACATTATCAAAACGTTGCAGAAACCCCAGGCACGCGAATGCACGTTTGCAATCGTGAACACCCGCACACAAATACGTTTTACCCACGCGAACGAAATGATTATTAGGGCCACCAGCGATGGATTTTCAAAACGCAAATGAAAGAAATAAACTGTGATTTACATCTGTACTCTTAAACTTAAAGTCGATGTCGTCTGCAGCCAATGATAAGCAATGGATGCAATATTCTGAGATGCAAAGCAAACAGAATCACATGGCCTACCTACATGGATGGAGTTGAGGTGGTTGCGACAAATGCATCATCCTTCGGCAGAGTGCTTCTCAACACAACTTTTCTCCTTAAATATCGTGATTAATTCCACATATTGTTTTATCTTGAAGGCAGCCCCATGTTACAGCTATCTAACAAATAGTTGCCTAATCTTCAAAAACATTTCGTGTTGTTCGGTGCATTTGACAAATAAACCTTGAAACTTGAAAAATATATAACACGAGGTAGGCCTATCGCCTATCATTGGTCTGAGAAAGATGCGTCGAGTAGATAACTAAATCACCTTGAAATGGGTCAGCTAATATTATCGTAGATACACTCTGTTTTTACCGATTAAACTAGCGCTTAATCAGTCACTAAACTGGTTATGCGCGTCCAACTTTGCACGCATGATGATCACACACAAAAACTGAGGCGCTCAATTGTTATTTTGGTTCAAATAACGATGTAACCCTAACGATGTCATAATTATTTCGCGCACCTATTCTTTACAATTGACGTAATCCAAAAGTAATAATTTATTTTTTTCAAAAGTATCTGTAATCCGATTACAATATTTTAGTTGGTAACATTTTCGTAATCCGTTACTCCCCAACTCTGGCAACATTTATATGGCACACCAGAATTTAAATCCCATATAATGAAGCATGTTGTACTTTTGTGGCTTGAAAGTGTCCACTTGTGTAACATTACAATTAATAAGAATCCTGTACTGTTCATTCCTGTCGCTACCACACCGAACTGGGAGAGGATCTGTGTTCCCGCTACCTGCCTTGGATGTGGTAGCCTTTTCTTTGTCTCTTCAACAGTGGATCGAGTATCAATTGGTTAAAAGTAAAACTGGTAGAACACAAAGACTGAGAGAAAGATCAAGATAATTAACAGCCCAATACAGGGTGTGAGAACCAGGAATGGGAGCACCCAATATCTGCCTGAATCATCATAGGGCCAGAAAAATATAATTAGACCCAGCCTATTTCATTAGTAATGGCTTGTCGTTGGCGGATAATGTTTCTTGGAAATTTACATTTATTCAATTATAACTATTTGAAAATATAATTGATTTTCTAACTAAAACAGTAAGTGCATTGCATTACAATGGACTTTCATTAGATTTTGTGAAGTTTCACAACATTTGAAGAAAACAAACACTGCAGGAATTTACTCACAATTAAAGATTAAAAAAAACATCTCATTTTGATACTGTAACCAATTATCCATGGGTTTGCCATCAAGACCTTCAAAGGGGGATCACCCATCAATTACACAGACACAAGTAGTTTTAGGAGACTGCAGCTCACTTGACAAGAGTAAGGTGCTTGTTACACCAGGGTTGTGGAATCAATTCCCACAGGGGGCGGTATGAGAAATAATAAAAATGTGTGCATTTACTCTGGATAAGAGCTAAATTACTTCGCTATAAATGATCAAAGGCCAATGGCAACTTTGACAGAGCTAAATGCTTTTACCGACAAGACTGCCATGCATGGGTCAACAATATCCCAAAAACGCCACCAATTTGACCTATCCTAACATATTTACATTTGCTTGAAAATTGCAATATTTTTGCAAAAATATAACAGAATATTTGAATTTGCAAATAGTAATTGGCAGACGGTAGACTGCTTGTCAAATTCTAAATGGGCCCAATGGCAGTAATAACGCATTTTATTTTCAACCAAATACAATGCAGTTTATTTTCAAGCAAAAATAATGCAATTTACAGTCATCTATTTGGCCCATGGTGTGACAGACCCAGTAAAATATATATAAGCCCAGTGGACGAAGTCTAATAGAATGTAGCCCTGATATACGTAGTCCAGGCCACTGTAGGCGAATTCCTAATAAAAGATATTGCTAAGTTGAATTATTATTTGATTTGTTCAATTGGTTTTGTTGTTGGTGCACTCTGATAGGCCTACACTATGCTCAGTAGCCTATTGACCAAAGTCTAAAACTTTAACCTAAAGTGAGAACATCATCAGTGTTCCCTGTTAATAAATGCCAGACGTTGCACCGAACTCAGAACAAATTTCAGTTATAGTTTGGCAGAAGGTATGAGGGAGAGACTCTGAGACCAAGTGGAAGATGATTATATGGTCTACTTATACAACTACAGGAACCTAGCTACTGCCAACACTACTGATACAACTACAGGAACCTAGCTACTGCCAACACTACTGATACAACTACAGTCTGAATCAGAGACCCTTGGAACACTACATCAGCTATCCTCTACTTCCCTCTCTATGACCTATACTCATTCCCTCTGACTGTGTGCAGTGTCTTATTTCATCAATCTCTTCTGCCGAACCATCCTTCACTCCCTCTTCTCCCAGTCATATACCCCCTCTGCCTTATTATTATTGCTATCCTTTCCTCCTCCCACTTCTTTCCCTGACTCACTGATAGGCATTGGTCAGTGGTGTGATAATGAGTTGTGACTCCAGGAAATGAAGGTTGACCTGCAGTATGTGATCCTGTAATCATAGTGGGTAAACACTGGGGCTTCCCTCCCTCTGTCTTTACCTGCCCTCCCTGTCTCAGCCTGTCTGTCTGTCCACCTGTCTATCTCTGCCCTCCCTGTCTCAGCCTGTCTGTCTGTCCACTTGTCTATCTCTACCCTCCCTGTCTCAGCCTGTCTGTCCACCAGTCTTTCTCTGCCCTCCCCGTCCCTGTCTGTCTGTCCACCTGTCTTTCTCTGCCTCCGCATACCTGTCTGTCTGTATATCCACCACTGAGCCTGATTGCTTAATTAGAGTCGTAAGGTGGCGATGGCAACATAGACATCTACTGATATCCATCCTGTCAAGTGTCCATAACAGAGTCACCTATATCTTTTCAATCCCCAGCCTACCTCAGCTTAAGGGGACATGGTATGGATCAAATGGCGTGGAAGGGAAGGAGCGAGGGAAACAGGGAAAACAAAAGTGTAAGAACAAGACAAAAGAGAATGGAAAGCATGAAAGGCAAACAGAGTAGGAAGAATGGGAGAGGAGACGAGAGAGGCAGGATGAAAGATGGGTTAATGTACCACAAGCTGAAGAAAAAGAGAGGGAGAAAAAAATGAAGAAAGGGATAGGATAAAAAAGACAGCCAGAGATGGGGATAGACATAAAAAGACCCATAAGCACTGATATGAGGAAAGAAAGAAAGAAAGAAAGAAAGAAAGAGCAAGCTCCTCACGTTCACCACTGTTGAAACATACTATTTGGAGAGGGGCAGCTTGCCAGGGGGTCACATCAACTGCTTGACTGCATTTAAAAAGAACCACTATGAGAGAATAATTGTCATAATTAAGAACACAACTGTGATCTGGGCCAGTCAACCCTGCTGCTGCACCCATTTTCCATCTTAATGTTAGGAACAGACTACGCAGAGGCTTTCATTTCTTGTCGAACAGTCAGAAAATGTGTAAAATGAATTAATAATGCTGCTTTCTTCAAAATGTGTTACAGAATAAATATTTGAGTATTGGCTTAATATTAAGAGATTGACTGAATCTGTTATTATTTGTAACAATTTTGTGTTTTTTAAGAGGCTTAACTGTTGGCTGAATCCTGTCCATGCCCTGGTCAAGAACATTTGAACCCATTATCTCAGACTATTTTTGTTGTTTTAAAGACAGTTACCTGCAGTTCTACACACTTAAAGCTCAGAGAAAATGCTGCAGTTTTTATGCTAATGGGTGCAATTCTAATGGCTAATGCTGTGTTCTCAATGATAACAATCGGAGCCTTAATGTTCCACTTTGTTCTGTTAAGTTTTCAAATATTATACAGGCCATCGTTAAAAATAAGATTTTTAAAATAGTTCTTCCATACTAAACATGTATTCATAAAATTTCATAGAACAACCCATCTGGTATAAACGGAAGTACTGTCCCTTCGTTTAGACGAAACAGTTTCAAGGAAGTCACAAGCCCATGATTTTGTAACATAGGCATTTCAAAAACATACCGGTCATGGTCATTTACAAATATCAATATGTTACAAAGTGAATGATTATTTTAAAAGATCAGAAATTGCTTTTGAAAAACGTTTGGAAAACGTAAACTACTCAACGCATACAACACTGAAGTCTGTAGTGTCCAGTCACCAAGTTGAAATCACCTGACCACTGGACAAGTTCTTTATGGGAATGGCAGATTAAAAATCATTATTTCTAACCTTGTCCATGACAATATTTCCTATTAATTTTGCTATATTTCCTATCCAAATTCATTGCATGTGTGTTTTCATGGAAAACAAGGAAATTTCGCAGTGGCCCCAAACTTTTGAACAGTACTGTGCGTTTATATACATATAAATTTCCTTGTTTTCGAAAGTTATGTGCGTCTAGTTGTTCTTATTCTGAGTAGTTGCTTCATGGTATTTCACTGCAATTTATCTGCGCAAAAAGGCAAAGAGGAAAAATGCCAATAAAAAGGAAAAACTAAAATAATGGTTATATTTTTCTGGGATTTCTGGTGTTGGAACTGCAAGCAACCCCCTGGCTTTAATCAGAATAGAAAGAGGAGTGGGAGGCCCCGGTGCACAACTGAACAAGAGGACAAATTCATTAGTGTCTAGATTGAAAAACAGACCCCTCACAGGTTCTCAACTGGCAGCTGTAATGAACTCACACGAAACAGAGGGATGGAGGGATGGATCCAAGCACAGAGTGCAGGGACTCCTTTATTAGGGAGAAAACACAGGAGTGCAGAAGGAACAGGCAGTAGCGTAGTCAATGGGCTGGCGATTGGTCGGTAACAGTCAAAGCAAGTAGGCAGGAGGCAGAGGTACAAAGGGTAATCCAAAAGAGGCGGTCAACAGGCAGGCAATGGTCAGGATACAGAGACGGGCTGATATTAGAAGTAGGCAAGGACAATGGCCCACTTGGGTGAAGAAGGCTCAGTAGAGTTGCATACACAAACAATACCTCACAAAGACTGGCATCAAACACAGCACTTATATAGGGGTTGAACGAGACACAGGTGCAAACAATAATGGGGATTGGGTAGGCAACATTCAAGGCAACAAAGGGAAACAGGTCACTTCCCGGATTTCACAGGCAGGCTACATTCAAGTCAACGAAGGGAAACAGGGCACATCCCGGACCTCACAGCAGCTTCATTAAACACTAAATAGGAGCAAAAAAACAGTCTCAACGTCAACAGTGAAGAGGTGACTCCAGAATGCTGACCTAGGCAGAATTGCAAAAAAACATCACATCTCAGACAGGCCAATTAAAAGACAAGATTAAGATGGGCAAAAAAACAGAGCCACTAGACAGAGGAAGATTGGAAAAAATAAATTATTCGGAAAAAGACAGATAGTTTTACCAAGAGTTGATCGGGAAGTGTCGAAGCGGAAATGATGTCATTGTTTAGCAAGAGGTGGGTGTGCAGCTGGATGCTATTGGCAGATTTTTCTTTTTCAATTCATGTTAGTTTGGAAATGATTTAGAGTAGAAAATAGCTATAAAAGGGTACCATTTACAGCTGCATATGCCAGTGTTTTGTCCCACATTTACCGGATTGTACACATTCCTAGAGGTTTTCTACTTTTTACCCTTACTGGAAATCGTATCCATTAAAATAACCATGACATAACTACCAGAAGTATTGGAACACTAAAAAATGTGTTAGCGTAATCCAAAGCTACAACAAAAAGTTGTTTTAAACATTCTTGTTTCCCAAAAGCATAACTAACTATAATTACATTCAAAAATTATTCAACACAACTTTTGGAAATGTTGCACTTATATTGGCATTGTGGCAACTGTAACTAGTGCTGATGTTATACTTATAAAATGAGTTATTAAGCAAGGCTAGATATTAAGCTAGTTAATGCTATGCCTTGCTCAGGTTGTTTAGTTTGAAAAGCTTGATGTTATTGCTGCCCTAATAAAGGGAGATTCTAAGTGAACTAGCTATGTTTCTTTTCATCTCTGAAATAAACCATAAAATCAGTTAGGGAACATAAATAATGTTGGCACTGTCGTAAGTGAAAACCAACAAACTATCTATCTGTTTGTACCGGTAAGGCTCATTGGTAATGTAGTTATTGGAGATCTTGGAAAAACAAAACTGACGGTAAAATATGATTTACTCAACACGGAAATTGAAACATTTATAATTGTTCACAGAAAATGTATTCCTCCATATTTTGCAATTCAAACATGCTAACTGGACAAGATTGCGGTTGGAGTGTCCATACTCTAAAAAGTCATTATTGGAGCATTCCATCAAAGGCAGAGTTTTTGATGAAATAAGTTATCCCCTTTGGTGTTTGCCTTTTAGATGAAATTACTGTTACTGTTGTTTCTCCATTGGAGTAAACTCTGTGGGCGATACTCAGCCGTCTTTCAGGGTGGTTGTGGTTGGTTGGTGTCCCTATTGTTGATGCTTGGCATAGTGGGTGAATTGACTTCCTGCCTGTTGGGCCCTGTCCAGGGCCTCCCCCGGATAGGGCCACAGTGACCCCCCTGTCTCAGCCCAAAGGTTTACGCTGTTATATTATTGTGGCAGGGGAGTAGGGTCAGTTCTCCTTCTCCATTGTAAATCCTTGTTAATCTAAGGAATGTGCTCTCTAAATTTTTCTAGTCTCCTGCTCCATTTAAACTTAGGAGAACATGAGGTCTTGGACCACACCTCAGGAGTACCAGGCTTGATAGACTCGTAGCTGTCCAAAGTACTCCTGGTTGTGTTGCAAATCAAGACATTCAGCCCACATGCATTTGTGAATTACTAAAATTTGTACTCTTAAAATATTTACCCAGCACAGCCAGAAGTGGACTGGCCACCCCTCAGAGCAGGACTGTTCAGTGCGATATATATGTCGCACATGCTACGAAAAATACCTGTTTGTGCGATGAATGAATTTACCACAGTAGCACCCATGCGATACAGTTTTACGTGTGTCTGTGGGACAGAGCTCTTTTTGTGTGAAGTGAGGGTTTGTGTGCTTGGTTGTGTGTGAGGTGAATCGTTGGCAAATCGCTATTCGACTTTGTGGTTGTAGTCTATGGTGCGATAAAAAAACGCATTTAAGAGGTATTTTCAAGGGCTAACACAAAACCCCAAACGAGCCCGCAAGGAATAAACTGAAGAACCAATACCAAATGAAATAACATAAAAAACATAAAAAAAACACAGCACTTCCCATTAGTGATTTACACTTTCTTAATTTAAATAATATTGTATGTATAATGATAAATATTTAAATTGAGATTTGCACTGCTAATTTGAAGCGTAATATATAGATTTTTTTGTATACAGTTATGTTATGTCCCTGCAGTTTACCATTAGGCTATGGGCAAATAAAGAAAATGTTTGTCAGAAAACATTTCTTGTTATGAATTTAGTGTGCCCTGTATGCAACATTCATGTCCTTTACCAGTCACGTACCTGTTTAAGTGATGAACTGTACTACTTGTGGTTGTTTTTAGAGATGGTAACAGACATTTTACACTCGTGATACAATTTTATGGCCAGAGCTACAAAATGATCAACCTCTGTAGCACCAGTGCTATGTGCAAAAAAAGTTAACATACAGCACTGCCTCAGAGCCTGGTTCCTCTCTAGGTCCCTTCCTAAGTTTTGGACCCTTTTAGGGAGTTTTTCCTAGCCAATGTGCATCAAAACTGTTGTTGCCTGCTCCTTGGGGTTATATATATATTATATATATATATAATATCTCAGTAAGTGCTTTTTTCCATTGTGCTTCAGTCTGGTACACCTGTATATCACTGAATATTATATTTCTACATATTGTCAAAGCTTCTACTGAGATGCATTGTATTAGAAAGTGTACACTGAATATGGCATGTTTGTGATGATGACCTGCAGGAGATGTCATTTATTACAGCACTAGCGTTTTTGTGGCTAGGCCTAGGAACTTATTTTTGGTGCATGCTTAGTCATTAGCTATTGGTCATTGTTCGGGATGTCTTACTGTGTAACACTGATGACACCCTGAATGTGAGACTGTCTACACTTTTTGGGGGGGGAAATCAGTGACGTTCTCAGAATATACGAAATGCATGAATTCCATTTTGGTCTTTCAGTAAGGCCAATCTAAGCTATACTGTTGAAATATTCTGGGCATTCTATTAACATAGATAGGTGAGGCTGTAAACTGAATTTGAATTAAATAGATAGATTTTTTTTGGTCACACTGTTGAATCAAAATAATAACATTGCATGTTCTGAGTGCCCAACAGTGCTTACACCACTTTGACAGACCACTTATTTGCTCTGGGAAAAAGCTATGAAATATAGGTGTGTGAGACTAGGTACCCTTTCATCATGTTTCAAACACCTACAGTAGCAATGTTGTTAGATTAGTTCTCTTTCTGTTTCACTGTTTTGTGAAAGTAGTAGTATACAGTGTTGTACGAGATCTTTACTTTCTTGGCAATTTCCTGCATTGCAATAGTCTTCATATTTCAGAACAAGAATAGACTGACGAGTGTCAGAAGAAAGTTTGTTGTTTCTGGCCATTTTGAGCCTGTAATCAAACCCACAACTGCTGATGCTCCAGATACACAACTATTCTAAAGAAGGCTTTATTGCTTCTTTAATCAGCACAACAGTTATCCGCTGTGCTAACATAATTGCAGAAGGGTTTTCTAATGATCAATTAGATTTTTTTTAAATGATAAACATGGATTAGCAAACATAATGTGCCACTGGAACACCAGGCTGATGGTTGCTGATAATGGGCTTCTGTACGCTTATGTAGAAATTCCACTGAAAATCAGCCATCTCCAGCAAAATAGTCATTTACAACATTAACAATGTCTACAATGTATTTGGGATCAATTTGATGTTATTTTAATGGACAAAAAAAATATTTTCTTCTTCGAAAAACAAGGATATTAAATGAGCCTAAACTTTTGAATGGCAATGTACCTGCATATAGCCCCCAATACAGAACTGCTACTATGATCTTACTGCTAAAGTTGAATATTTTGCTAGCTGTCCAGTTGATTTTTACCACTAATATTCCGTGAATCAAGGCCTGGTGCGCAAAGTCAAATTCAAATCTAATTCACTTCTAGTGGGTAAAGAATAAAGCATTTCTGGGGAGAATTTTTTTCAAAAGAATACAAGGTGAAATGTATGCGTATTCAGGATGTGGACTGTCCACGGTTTCAAGTAACTGGAGGAAAAACATCACAAAAATGTTCATGGCTGACTGTGGTATGATAGTAATTTAACTTATAGATAATGCACATAAAAACTACATATTATACAGTGGATATAAAAAGTCTACACACACCTGTGAAAATGCCAGGTTTTTGTGATGTAAAAGAATGAGACAAAGATAAATCATGTCAGAACTTTTTCCACTTTTAAAGTGACCTATAATGTGAAGAATTCAATAGAAAAACAAACTGAAATCTTCGAGGGGGAAAAATGAAAAATAAAAATCTTACAATAACCTGGTTGCATAAGTGTCCACACCCTCTTATAACTGGGGATGTGGCTGTGTTCAGAATGAACCAATCACATTCAAACTCATGTTAAATAGAAGTCATTACACACCTGTCATCATTTACAGTGACTCTGATTAATCACAAATAAAGTTCAGCTGTTCTAGTAGGATTTTCCTGACATTTTCTTAGTTGCATCTCAGAGCAAAAGCCATGGTCCGCAGAGAGCTTCCAAAGCATCAGAGGGATCTCATTTTTGAAAGATATCAGTCAGGAGAAGGGTACAAAAGAATTTCCAAAGCATTAGATATACCATGGAACACAGTGAAGACAGTCATCATCAAGTGGAGAAAATATGGCACAACATTACCTAGCACTGGACATCCCTCCAAAATTGATGAAAAGATGAGAAGAAAACTGGTCAGGGAGACTTCCAAGAGGCCTACAGCAACATTATAGGAATTGCAGGAATTTCTGGCAAGTACTGGCTGTGTGCTACATGTGACAACAATCTCCCGCATTCCTCATATGAATGGGCTATGGGGTAGGGTGGCAAGACGGAAGCCTTTTCTTACAAAGAAAAACATCCAAGCCCGGCTGAAGTTTGCAAAAATAAACATCAAGTCCCCAAAAAGCACGTGGGAAAATGTGTTATGGTCTGATGAAACCAAGGTTGAAATTTCTGGCCATAATTTCAAAAGGTGTGTTTGGCGCAAAAACAACACTGCACATCACCCAAAGAACATCATACCCACAGTGAAGCATGGTGGTGGCAACATCATGCTTTGGGGCTGTTTTTCTTCAGCTGGAACCGGGGCCTTAGTCAGGGTGGAGGGAATTATGAACAGTTCCAAATACCAGGCAATTTTGGCACAAAACCTTCAGGTGTCCGTTAGAAAGCTGAAGATGAAGAGGAAGTTCACCTTTCAGCACGACAACAACCCAAAGCACACATCCAAATCCACAAAAGCATGGCTTCACCAGAAGAAGATGAACATTTTGGAATGGCCCAGCCAGAGCCCAGACCTGAATCCAATTGAACATCTGTGGGGTGATCTGAAGAGGCCTGTGCACAGGAGATGTCCTCGCAATCTGACAGATTTGGAGCACTTTTGCAAAGAAGATTGGGCAAATATTGCCACGTCAAGATGTGCCATGCTAATAGACTCCTACCCAAAAAGACTGAATGCTGTAATGAAATCAAAAGGTGCTTCAAAAAAGTATTAGTTTAAGGGTGTGCACACTTATGCAACCAGGTTATTATGAGTTTTTTATTTGTTATTTTTCCCCCTCAAAGATTTCAGTTTGTTTTTCAATTGAATTGTTCACGTTATAGGTCACATTAAAGGTGGAAAAAGTTCTGACATGATTTATCTTTGTCTCATTCTTTTACATCACAAGAACCTGGCATTTTAACAGGAGTGTGTAGACTTTTTATATCCACTGTATAACCAGGCCAAAATGCAAAAAATTTAAATAAACGGGAGAGTCCCAGACTGCATCTTTAAGAGGGTGCATTCAAGGGAGAGCTGTAGCAGATACATTTGTCTGCACAATATCATATTGTTTTGTTTTACAATAGGCCTACCTATAAATTCATAAATGTATAGATGTGTAAATGAAAAATCTCCAAAAATTAAGTGGGCATGAAAGTGTTGCTTCCAGATATGTCACACACAGGGGCGCCGCCAGGGTTTTTGGGTCCCATGAAAATATATCACATCGGGCACAACCCAGGGGCACCGGGGGGGAACATTATGCAGAAAAATAATTAGTGTTTCTTATCATTGAAAAGGATTTAATAATTTTTCTTTTTTTAATAATAAAAAACATCCCACGGACCCCCTGCAATTATGCCAACTGACATGTCATTCAATACAATTCACCTGCGTCTTCAGTTGGGAGTAGGGCTGGTTCAGGGGTATGGGGATGGGCAGACAGGGAGTAGGGCTGGTTCAGGGGTATGGGGATGGGCAGACAGGGAGTAGGGCTGGTTCAGGGGTATGGGGATGGGCAGACAGGGAGTAGGGCTGGTTCAGGGGTATGGGGGATGGGCAGACAGGGAGTAGGGCTGGTTCAGGGGTATGGGGATGGGCAGACAGGGAGTAGGGCTGGTTCAGGGGTATGGGGATGGGCAGACAGGGAGTAGGGCTGGTTCAGGGGTATGGGGATGGGCAGACAGGGAGTAGGGCTGGTTCAGGTGTATGGGGATGGGCAGACAGGGAGTAGGGCTGGTTCAGGGGTATGGGGATGGGCAGACAGGGAGTAGGGCTGGTTCAGGTGTATGGGGATGGGCAGACAGGGAGTAGGGGTGCGCAATACAGAGGCTCTCTGGATGCTTACTTTCTGCCAAAAACAAGAAAAGAAAATAGGATAGGTGGATAGGTTAATAATTGAATGTTGACATTTGTTTTCCTAATGTTCTAATCATTTTTTAGGGCCCCTGTTACGAGCCCATACACTCCTCCCATATAGCGCCCCTGGCCTTACACGCCTGCATATGGCCTGGACAACACTGTATGTAGCACAATATAGACAAAGCTGTTTTATTCCAGCCCCATTCTACCCTGTGTGTAGAAGGTTGATGTTCCTATCAAATGTCCTGCTAGCTAGACTTGTTGGAAGCAGTCCCCAAGTCCAATAGATTTATTAGGTTGATATTTGTTATTTTAGGAATAAAGAACTATATCTTGCCTTACAGTGGGACAGCTCTTTGCCATACTGTGCAACATGACTTTGTCATACTGTGATACAGATCTTTGTTATACTGTGGGACAGGTCTTTGTCATACTGTGGGACAGGTCTTTGTAATACTGTGATACAGGTCTTTTTCGTACTGTGGGACAGGTCTTTGTAATACTGTGATACAGGTCTTTGTCATACTGTGATACAGGTCTTTGTCATTCTCTGGGACAGGTCTTTGTCATACTGTGGGACAGGTCTTTGTAATACTGTGATACAGGTCTTTGTCATACTGTGCGACAGGTCTTTGTCATACTGTGATACAGGTCTTTGTTATACTGTGGGACAGGTCTTTGTCATACTGTTGGACAAGTCTTTGTTATACTGTGGGACAGGTCTTTGTCATACTGTGATACAGGTCTTTGTTATACTGTGGGACAGGTCTTTGTTATACTGTGATACAGGTCTTTGTCAAACTGTGACACAAGTCTTTGTTATACTGTGGGACAGGTCTTTTTCATACTGTGGGTCAAGTACATACCCACATTAGCTCCCCCTGATGACACTTAGGTGATGCAGTCCAGTTGCCCAGTGGTGTGAGATCAACCCATTATGTTAGTTACAGCGGCTTTATGTTGTGCAGTAGGCGTCAGTTATATGTCAATCAATGTGAAATCCAGATGATCCAATAAGCTCTCCCTCTCTTTCCCATCAAAGGAAACATTATTTTGCAATCGCTGGGGACAGACATGGTTTTCACCAGCATCAGTAAAGCTGTATTTTTACAGCTCCACATGACTCAGATAGAGGGAAATCTTGGGTTGTCGGAATTGACTCAAACTGGCAATTGGTAACATCAGGACTGATAAGGACAATCACAAATAAATATATTGAATCGGATGTCATTTTGAAATGCAATTTTTTGGGTGTCTCTGTCTACTGTAAACAACAAAACCACAAAATAAAAAGAGGTAAAATTCAGTGGTAATTTCTTTTGTTTTTCATCAATTTTCCTCTTATTTTCTCTCCTCTATTACACTCCCTCCCTCTCCCTCAATCTCCCATTTTAAATCCATTTCACCTCTTTTTCTATCCTTTTCTTTTAAAAGGCGCCAGTCCACAATAACAGCCATTCTAAAGAGAGGACCATCAATCTTGTTCAGAGCCAGAGAGTACCAAGGCTACGGCAGATTAGTATCTCCCCTTTACTGAACACTGCTGCTGCTCACTGGACAACGCAGAGAGGGAGGGGAGCTACACCCACCAAATCTGCCAGGGTATAGGCAATCGAATTCAGAAGTATATGCATTTAAATCCAAAGTGACAAATCCCTACCTGACCAACCCATTCCCGTCTGTCTGTCCACGGAGAGGCTTCAGTACCTAAGGCCAGAGCAGGTTAGCTAGCTTTTCTGCATACAGATAAAGACTAGAGTGGTGGGTGAGTAGGTGGGTGGCGTAATGACCGGGCGGAGGTTATTGCAAAATGATAGTGGGGATCTAAGTCCAGCATACACAGGTCTATTTCCACCTCCAGCATGGCAGATATGATAGGGTTTGAGGGAGGACAGAGGACGAGTGAGGGACAGATAACAGAGGTGGAGGAGTGGAGACCATTATGCAGTCAGTTTTGGCTGGGAGGCAGGACTGCAGGGAAGCAGCGGATGTTTATTCACTTGTCAAAACGCTACAGGCAAAAACATGTGCGAGTGCGAGAGTGCAAGGGTTTATGGGAGGTGTGTCGTCGTGTGTGTGTGTTATCGTGTCACTCTATGAAGGTGTTAGATGGATATTCACGGGTCAGGACTGAGAGGAAGCGGAGGAAAAGCAAAGACACGACCTTGGAGCCGAAAGGGGGTTTTAACGAGTCGCCTCAATGCTCTGTGTCGCCGCATCATAATCCACACATGAACACACCTGTGTCACTGCCAAGGCCAGTCCCCTGCTGTAGAGACAGGCTAGCTGGGAAGGAAGGGCCTTATTCTGAGCCTCTTCCTTGCTGAGGTTAAGACTTTGGGAGTATTGCCAGCTTTCTGTACGCTGTCACCTTGCTGTCTGGGGATCAGAGCTGAAGACGAAGGTTATAGTTAGAGCTGCCTACATCCCTTCACAGCGCTGTCTGGGGATCGGAGTTGAAGACGGAGGTTATACTTAGAGCTGTCTATGTCCCTTCACAGCGCTGACTGGGGATCAGTAGCTCTGCTCCGGGGCTTTTGTGCCGCAAGGCAGCGAGGAGAGGCAGGGCTCAGCGCTAAAGACTTTGACACTAACTTAATCACTGATAATTGATTCTGCTGGTGTGGAAGGTGCAACATTAAAGGATAAAAACAGCAGACAGGCAGCTTTGGCTGGCTGGGCCTAATGGGAGCTGAAGGGGAAGGCTCAGCCTGTCATAATCACTGAGACGCACACTCACAAAAACATCAGATCACTATTGGCTATTAGCACAGAACCACTCAGGACCCTCAAAGGGGCTTTGATCAGCCAGGGGGTGAGGAAAGAGAACGGATCTAGGGTGGCGAGCGCAGGGTCCAAACATACATAATCAGAAGTGAAGGACAGAAAGAGACACAAAGATAGAGAAGTGTCCTTACATATCATCGGGACCCAAGGTGTACAAGGAGATGACAGGAGCAGTGGGACATGTTCAAAGGGCCGGCTGCCTCCACATCTAATCCCATGTCTTTTGGATCAATTACGCACTGATGCTTAAATAGGGCCATATAAAAGCAAAACATTTTTTGCTCCTCGATTCCATTTAACTTTTTCTCAAATTCTGTTTTCAAATGTTCTTCTCCAGGTTTACACATTCCCAGTGTTCAGATTTTTCTTTCGAGTTCAAGTTTTTTATTCATAACAATAGTTAAACCACATCAGGAGATCACACCAGTTTGGAAATGAAACCTGTTTATTACAAAAAATCTGGGTGTAGTTACACTTTATTTGAAGTTCTGCATCTAAAAACCAGCTATGCTACTTAGCCATGTTCTTGGAGCACACAATGGTATTTGCAAAACAAATTAACCACTGGACAGCTGAATATGATGATTACACAATCCTACCAGGTTAACATGGGCTGTTTATACTGGAGTTCACATTTTATAGAAGTTTTTGGGGAAGCCATTATCTGCTGTTCTCAATAATTAATTTACACACAGTGGTTAACGTATACAGTGCAAACACAAACTTATTCACTTTCAATACATTTACATGATTCATACTAAGTTTAGCCTAATACCGTACATTCCATTTTAATGTCTGGATGGTGTGCTTTCTAATGTTTTCCCCGCAGATTTTATATAGGGCCCTACTTAAAGACAATCTTTTGGTTTCCACCGTTAATTTTTAAGGCTGTAATCACTAAAGTTACTTTTCAACTCTACAATTTGTCTGCTATCCTAAAAGTGAGAATACACCACCAAATTTAAAGTAAGGGTATGACCTCAATGTTAGGTTTCCCACAACCCCAGAGATAAGTTGCCCAGAAGGATAGAATCCTGACTCTTATTAATCACAAAACTAGTGATTGTACTGCCTGTAACTCAACATCAAATATCAGTAATGTTTAACTGGAATGTTAAAGTGGCCATATGTAAGATTTTTACTGTTCTGCTAGCACAAATACAAACATAAATGACCAGAATGCATCTGCGGTTAATGTTCTAAGTTAATGTTTCAACTATTTTTTCATTAAGTGTCTGAGATATTCCCTATTTAAATGTTCTCGCTGATGCACCTATCAGTTTGTATTGACTTGTATTCTCCTCATACACACTTTTCACAAAAGTAGTACTACCCCCCCAAACCACCCCCCAATACTTTTCTGGTTGTGTTTGGTAAGAGAAGAGGATGGGACCAGTCATGTTATTGTTTAAATTCAGTCTTGTAAACATTAGAGGCAGGATTCCACACTGTGATTAGATTAGATTCAGCTTTATTGTCATTGAACAAGTACAAGTACAGTACAACGAAATGCAGTTAGCATCTAACCAGAAGGCAAATAGAAAAGGGCAGAAATTTACAAGTTTTAAGTATAATGTATTTTACAGATGTGATTCCACACAGTGCCCCTTTAAGTAACATCTTAATCACACACCAAAATATGAAATAACAGCCAAGACTATAGTTAAACGCGGTTTACTTTTTAGCTTAATTTGCTTTTTCATATAGTTCAGCCAATGCCATGTGTGTGAACTTTATCTAATAATATTGTTGGAGCCAAATAGTGACATTTTATGTTTAATATTTTATTATTACACTGTCATAATTAATTTGTCTTCGGAGTGTGTACACCACTCTAAGGCCAAGGGAGAACGATTAAAATGGCCTAGTGGCTCCAGGGACTGAAATGGCAGCAGACAGTCCTTAAACCATGCTAACCTTTTCGGTCATTCAGCTGACACCTTTATCCAGAGCAAATTGCATTAGTGAGTGCATACATTTTTAAATGCCCCCCTTTGAGAATTGAACCCAAAACCTCTGGGATTGCAAGCTCTATGCTCGATCAACTGAGCTACTTTAGTTGGATTTAAATATCAATCTTTCATTTTGTCCATGTTGTTGTAGAAGATCTCAAAATCCATTTTTGCCTGATACCTGATGGATTGCTATAGGCTCTATGCCAATGTGACAACTCCAGTAAGATGCATGTCAACTAAAATTGCAGCATGATGCATGAGGAGATATTTTGGATCGAGAGATTTAAGTGAGCAAAACCGATCAGCACAGATAGGTACATGTTTTGATCCTGCCTAGAAAATCCCCAATATTGAAAAGGATGTAAATGCTTGGAGTAACACTAATCAAAATAGCAATGGATGTTTATGATAACAATAGTGCTGATTGTTATACCTATCAAAGTACTGAGATAACCAATTTTTAAGGGGATTGTGCAGTTAGGCTGACCGCCCCTTTAAATCTAAACTGATAAAAACCACTACTTTGTTAAACGACAAAACAAAGAAAAGGATATCATAGAAATAACAGGAACAAGCAGAGATAAGACAAGATCTTCCTTTTTACTGAGAATTTCTCCCCAAAATTCTGAAAGGCTCACATTTCCAAATGAAAGGTTTCTGAGCACACATAATGACACAAGCACATTTCTTTCTTGTGCCACAGCGACCATATCCTCACATTTTCCTGTCGTGGCTCTGTGCCAGGATGGCATGAGATCAAAGATTTTACAGATCGTTTAACAAGCCTTGGGAGCTGGTTTAGTGGCGGACTGCAGGGGTTTGACATCCCCTTCCACAGTGATGGGGGTTTGGAGCAAGGAACGAGAGAAACGTAAGTGAAGAGAGGGAGGAAGTATGACAGAAAAAGCTAAAGAGAATCAAAATAAAAGGCTCCCAACAGAAAACAACAAAAAAAGTGTCTTTAAAGTAGTTGGAGAAAAGTGAAAAGCAGCTGCCATTATGAAGATAGTTGGCAACGAATGAGAGTGGAGATGTAAGCACAGTATACTTCATATAGTGGCTGTCAAGTTTTTCCCCGGGGATCTCCAGCTGTTCAACGTATTTGAACAATCCTAGAGATACCACATCTGATTCAACTAGATACTAATCATACCATTGAATAGTGAATCAAATGTGCCAGGTCAAAGTTACTACTTAACTGTAGAATACTTAGCAGTCCCAAAGTGGTTTGAGAACCATTGATATAGTCCCAATTGAGATTTCAGTTCTTAAATAGGTAGGGATCTCAATTGGGGATGGCAGTTGCCATACCTTAGCTAAATTCAGATGCATTTAGAAATGTCAGCAGGCTTGTTTAGGACCATGTGTACTTGTTCAGAGGGCACGGGCAGTCTTTACCAGACTAGGTTACCGCGGAGAGGTGACCAGGTTGCTGTAAGCGGCTGCCATTCAACTTGACACTATAAATGCAACTAATCCAGATGCAGAAGTAAGGCTTGACAGCTAAATGACTTTATATAAAGAATATAAAGAATATAATTTTATGTAAACAAAAAATAATTGATTACGACTTACCTATGCTAATATTTGATTCCACTATTTTGTTTAATTTCCAATTGCTGTAGAGAGGAGAGTGGGAGGGGGTAGGCTGCAGAGAGGACTGTGGGAGGGAGTAGCCTGGCCTACAGTACATTGATGGAGCCTGCTGTGTGCACTTCCACCAAATGTCACTCTAGTATGAGGTATAATTAGGAATAACCATTATGATGTTGTGAGCAGCAATTGTGGGGGGGTGAAAGTGATGATTTTAACCTACAATCAAATGATCAGTCTAAACTGTGAGGTGGGAAATGCTGTGCACTTTGTCATACCCTAGGTTCAGCTGAACTGACACCTTTGAAAACAGGAAGCAATGCATTTCTCACAACGTGTGTTTCATGAAGTAAAACTGCTCCAACATAACAGCATGGCGGCAGGCGGTATAGAAGGAAAAAGAAAAAACAAAGACATTGGGGAGAGGTTCCCTGGAGAGACACTTCCCAGGGTGTCAGTTTTTGTATGGACCAAGGCTAAAGAAAAACAGGGAGAGACACCGAGCAGTGTATACTAAATACACTATCAATAAAACGTTCCCTTATGCAGATGGTAGTTCAGACTGGAAACCTCTTGGTTGAAACATTTATTCAAGAAACAATGCACAAAAATAAACATACAGTTGGCTTCGGGCAGAGTCCCTTTGGGGTAAATCACCGCCATTGCGTGACTGTGACTGCAATACACCTAATAGCACTTAATATTAATAATAGCGATTACGGCAATGAGCAAGATTAGCAAAACCAGTCGCCCTGCAGAAGCAAACATATTGGTGGAGGCTGGGGTTATCCTTAAATAGACCGCCATATAAAATCAGGCATTCTTGAGACTGTGGTAGGGCAACCTGGCTGCCAGCTGTTGCATCGTTGTGCCAACGCCCATCGGGCTTACCCGGCAGAACTATCCGCTATACCCTTCAGAAAGGAAATGGCACGTCCTCGTTTAAACATTTTAGTAACAGTGCTCAACCACACACATACAGTACCAATATACAGGCTTGTCTTTGGGCTCCGACCCATTGGGGTAACACCGCCATCGCATGATTGTGTCTGCAATGCTACTAATGACATTAATACTGGAATATTATTAATAGCTGTACCTATGGC
Organism: Esox masquinongy; assembly: GCA_016801175.1. Classification (NCBI taxonomy): domain Eukaryota; kingdom Metazoa; phylum Chordata; class Actinopteri; order Esociformes; family Esocidae; genus Esox; species Esox masquinongy. The sequence continues at coordinate 59,302 of JACXGI010001504.1, read as the reverse complement.
AATCCCCCAAAACAGCAGAACCACAGCCAGATTCTACCATGGGGCCGTTAAATTATGCCTACTGATAGTGTGAGATGCAGTTATGTTAGAGAGCCAGCGAGCCTGCCTGCCAGCCAGCCAGTCAACCAGCAAACCCTGCCTTGCAAGCGCTCGAAGACCAAGCATTTCCTCCTATATACTCCGGCCTGCGCCTCAATGAGGCAGGATGAGCCAGCCATCTTGGTAAATGGGAATAAACAGAAGGTAGCCCGACCAACCGGTTTTGGTTCCCAATCACGCCATACCAAGCTCTCACAGACCAAGCAGTTATCCACAGATCGCCTCGCTGAGACAAGATGAATCAGCCATCTTGGTAAATGGATATAACTAAACTTGGCATCAGTTCCTTAATCAAGCCATACAAAGCACTCCTAGAACAAGCATTTAGATTTGTGAAAACACTGTCCTGCGCCTCACTGAGGGCAAGATGAACCAGCCATCTCGATACGTGGGAATGAATTGAACTTAATGACGCCCGACCAACGTCAGTTCCACAAACACACATTGCAAGCACTTTCAGACCATAATTTGTTCTCATATGTGCATCACCTGGTGCCTCACTTAGGCAAGATGACCTGCCATCTTGGTGACCTGCCACCATGTAGCTCTACCAAAGACCCTCTCAACCACCTGCAGCTACAGCAGAGCAATGACACAACGCAATTATGAGCAGTGTAACATCATACAACACAAATGTGAAGTCCTCCCACAATGTTGCCAAGTGGGCGGAGCCCACGAGTACTGTGAGAACGAGTACTGTGTCATTAGCATGCCAGCATCAATGATGAACAATGGATCGTCAATGATGAACAATGGATCGTTACCTACGATGACGACCACGGGACATGCTTGACGATCCAATGATGAACAATGGATCGTCAAGCATGTCCCGTGGTCGTCATCGTAGGTAAAGTATTATTAATCCGAAAGGTCTCACATCTGCATACAGGGAGGGTGGAGCTCTGTCAGAGTGACCATCGGGTTCTGGGTCACCTCCCTGACCAAGGCCCCTCTCCTGATTGCTTGGTTTGGCCAAGCGGCCAGGTCTTTGAAGAATGTTTGTTGTTCCAAATATCTTCCATTTAAGAGTGATGGAGGCCACTGTTGTTGGGGACCTTCAATGCTGTAGACATTTTATGGTACACTTACCCAGATCTGTGCCTCGACACAAAGCCTTTCTCTCTGTTCTATGGACGATTCATTATACCTCTTGGCTTGGTTTTTGCTCTGGCATGCACTGTGAACTTTGGGACCCACCCCAACCAGATCACTTTGAACTCTAAACTCCCACGGCCAGCCTGTGACCCCATTGTACGCTCCTTGTAAAAAAAAGATTAATATTTATTCATTAAGTTTATAGTCTTGTTAATATGTAATATTAAAATTTTTTATCTCTTTAGTTAGTTGTTACACCCAAATTTCCCCCCAGGGATTAATAAAGTTCTATCTATTTATCTATCTAGACAGGTGCGTGCCTTTCCAAGGCATGTCCAGTAAATTGAATTTACCACAGGTGGACTCCAGTCATGTTATAGAATCATCTCAAGGAAGATCAATAGATACAGGACGCACCTGAGGTCAATTTAGAGTGTCATAGCAAAGTGTATGAACAAATCATTCTGTTTTTTATATTTTAATACATTTCTAAAAAACCTTTTTTGCTTTGTCATTATGTGGTTTTGTGGTTTTATTGATGAGGAAAAAAAATAAACTAAATTCATATTAGAATGAGGCTAACAAAATGTCAAAAAAGTAAAAGGCTCTGACAACAGTAATGAATAACAAAGAAAGCACATAGAACGCCAGCTTATTTGCTTGCTTGAAAAGTTACCACTAAAATATTCCACAATATGTGCTTTATTATTCTGGAAATCTCCCAGTATTGCATAATGCTGTGCTTAATTAATATTTATAATACAATATAACCTAGAGACAAATAAGGAAAATTAGAGTAAGACATCATGGAGAATTTTAAACCAGGCAGTGTTAAAAATACCTCATGTCGAGTCCGAAGTATACGGAAAACATCACTATATTGCAATAAATAGAGGTTGACCTAGGATGCATTTGGCCTAAAGTTCCTATTGAGGAGAAGGATTTACCAGTGTTCAATGCATGATCAATGCATGATCCGTCAGTAACATAGGAAATTCTTAGCGGGTGCTTTTCGACTGTAAACAAACTCCATGTGCAGAAGTAGCCCAGCAGTTGGGTAATGGTAATGCTACAATAATGCCCCACAAAAACATGCGTTCGAGATGAAAAATGTCTCACTCCAAAAAGCAACTGTTCTGGCAGACATGCAACAAAAACAACATAAAAATACAATGTGGGCCTATGTACCAAAAACCAATATAAAGTGACCCTCTCCATCACTCCTTCTGAATACGCTCACCACTCCATATTCCCTCAACACGATCACCACACAGCGATGTCAACTACGCCTAATGAATATTCATCCACCTCATTAACACACAAGTGGGGAAACGCAGCATATTGCCTGAGCCTGCCATTATTTGGAGAGACGGAGAGATGAGAGGGAGAGAGAAGGAAGAAAATACAGATGGAACAGACTCTGGAGGAGAGAGAGTCTGCCAGAGACAGCCAACACAATTGCTCTTTACTGAACCTCAAGAGTACCAAAAAGTTGTCCTACATTATTCCAAGAGCCAGCAGCTCCCTCTCCCCCCTTTCTAAACCCAGAGACGTCTTTCTGAAAGCAGAAGCGAGGCAAAGGCGGCACATGGAAATGCAGTCTGGGAATTACAGGCCATTTTACTCTCCAAATCCTCCAGCAACAAAGGCTTCAAACAGCTGCAATTTCTCTGGCCATGTCTGGCTGCACACAACAAGTAATGGCTAAGTGCAGCGCGCATGGAGGAATTCACAGAGCAATCTGCTGCCATTCTACTGCCATTCAGCCAGAGAAAAGAATCTGCAACCTGGTGTTCTTTTCCCATGCTGCTTCCACAAATACACAACAAATGGAGGATTATTTTATATTTACGTTGTAATGCCAGTGAATCTCTTACGACGGACGGCCATATGGGAAATCCGAATTCTACAGCGTTGTCTTCCAAGAGACCCAGCAAGACAGCGCAGTACTTCCTTCGCTTTCTCTCTCCGGCTTTGATAACAGGAAAAGGTTGGCCGCTTTGGGGAAGAGATAAGACAAAGTCAGTCGGCACCCAAAAACTTTGTCCGGCCTTGTCCCCAGCTCTCTAAGGGCCACAGAGCGAGCGCCTCGGACAAAAACACCCAACTATAATTGGAACAGGGCCCAGGAATCGATAGTACTGCTCACATAAGGGGCCTCAGTCCGAGGGATTTCATATTCTACCCTCCATACCGGTCTCTCTGACAAAAAAAAACTCAATTTCAGAATGGTATGAACTATCGATTTCACCACTGCAATCCTTTCTCTCTCCTTTTTTCTCTCTCCATCACCATCTCTCTCTCTACCTCACCTATATGTTCTGCTATTCTCATTTCATTTTATTGTAGATTTCTTACCTTTTTTCATCTCCATCTTTACACACAAAACACTCCTCAGTCCACCATTAAACCCCTGCTCTCTCACTCACAATTTACTTGATGATTATTTAGCATCTCACTTTGTAAAGTCTCTCTCCCCCCTTCCCCTGTCTCCTGCTCTCTCCTGCTCTCTTCCACTCCCTCCCTCCCTCCCTCCCTCCATCCCTCCATCCCTCCATCCCTCCATCCATGCTACATTTTCACAGCGCTTAAACCTGCGCCTCAAATTCTTACTCATACTTCCTAGACCTCAGAGGCACTACACCTTTAGATAATTTGCTACCTAAATACCAAATGGGTAACATGTAAATTTACTCCCAATTCAACCTTCCTTGCAAAGCACAACATCAAAATGGTCTACTGCTCTTTTCCAGACATAAATGGCAGAAAATACCAGCATGATTGAATCTGACTTTGGGGTCATGGCCGCTTTGAAATCGCTGCATTGTTATTAATATTTAGACTCCTATTTAGATTCCTGGGGTCAGCAGAAAAAAACTACTGGCCAGTTAGTCAGACCACCCCTTAACTTTGCAAGCAGGCTATTGTGCAGTGTGTATAGGCTTTAGTGGGAGAGACGAAAATTCAGACACTCACTATTTAAAATAATTGTAACTAATTTCTTTTGCCGACCTGTTCCTTCGACAGCTTTTTCCCACGACTCTCAGTGTGTAACTTAGCAACAGCAACACTTTGTATTAGAATAAGTCAACATAAATCAGTTATTAATTCATGCACAGGCAGTTTTAGTCACAAAAGTTTATAACTAGCAAAGACGTTTAGCCTAGTACATGGAAGAAGAGGTATTTCTGACCATAAGATTATGCACACAAAACCTATCCATTAGCTTACATCCAATTTCAGACGATTTAAACTCAACTGAATTGAAGAATTAATAAAAAAATTGGATGGCAATTAGCGTCGACAAATTAAGCTCCAGTGTCAAATGAAGCTTTTATCCAAAAAAAAGATTTAATAATCCAAGTAATAGCCTTGACTATGCTTTCTGTAGTTCTTTGTAAATGCAAGCTATTCACTTGGATTTGTAGATTTAGATCAAAATAAAGTCCTTTTGCTGTATGTGACTCTTCAGTCCGCCAACACTAATCACCATTCAACTCCAACATAATTCATGGAGTTGAGTTTAATCAGCGATCAATCTCTGAGTCTGAGTCAGCCAATTCGAATGAAGCAAAAAACAAGTGCAACACTAAATGCAGTGTTCCTTCAATGAGCTAGCGACTGTAGTAATATTATTTTATCTTAATAAATTAGTTTTAATCAAGCAGCAACTGCCTGTTCTACCCTGAGTCAGTGCAGTATTGAGTCGGCAGCTGCTGCGCTGAATACACAGCTGTCTTACAACATTACAAGGTAGCGATTGGTGCTTCGGTGCACAAGACACATGGGGTAACGTGTGGTAGATGATTAGTTGGTAAACTAAGCCAATTAAGCCAATGCCTATTGCACAGGACATTTCCCAATACTTCCTTACCGGAGAACAAAGGCCAACTCTGAGGCATTTTTTCAACCAACTTTCGACGTATTTGGGCAGATGTGCCTGGAAAGAGGATGACCATCCCCAGACCAGGCAGGCCCCCAGCCCACACCGTCCTCACCCTCCTCACCCACACGTTCACTCTGAACCTCTACAAGCACGCCGCAGGAGAGCACATTTAAACACATCCGAATGGCACACGGCAGCTGGAGTGAGCAGGTTTGTGTTTTACTCTAAAATGGATGCTATAATGTAATGGAAGAAGAGCAGCCTGGAAGCTGGGTGTTAGGCTGAGAAACGGCCTGGTGTCTCTTTAAGATTACTTTTCCTCTTAAAACATCCACTTCGTCTGTGTCACTCCTGCTCCCCTCTTGTTATTGGAAAATAGCTCTGTGCAGGAACGAGCGGGGGGAAACCATTCGATACCGCCACTGTCTGCATCAGTCACACGCTGACACACACTCACATACACACAAAATACATTTCACCAGATCCCCCACATATGAAACAGCCAATAGCACAGGCAGGCGTTTGCGACCCCAATCCATATTTCAATTTCCATCCTCTCATGCAAACGAATTCAATACTTGTTGCCTTTCCTTACAAGCGATCAGCAATGTGAGAAATTTGTTTCTTCTCAAACTGCACCATTAACGTCTCTCTCGCACACTTACACACACACACACTTACACACACACACTTACACACACACACACACACACACACACAAAGACCCACTGACTAGAGGTGCAGTCACATCTATTACCACTATTATCCACTCACATACTTAACACAAGTGGAGAGAAAGACACATTGTCACAAAACTAAACTGCCTGGTAGCTCTTTTCCTTGCTGTTCTTTGGCCATGTGGAACCAGAGGCAGGCGTGTATTACCAACAAAGGGCTTAAACAGCAACAGCTTTATGATGCCTGATCGCTCTCTACCACGTCAACGCTGTCAGATTTCATTAGCTTGCCCTCCACCATGCACTTCGATTGGCTGTTATTCCCTACAGTTGCTGAAGCACCTCGCGTAAATAATCCAAATGGCTCTGTCCTATGGAAGCCAAGGAGGGACGGGGCCGGGATTGTGTGTAAAGAGCATCTCAGCTAAATCGGGACCAGTCCAATTTAACATATCATTACATAGAATGGATAGTAATGAGTTTGTGTGGGCTCTGTGCAGTGTAATGTCTTTGTGTTGGCAGTGCAATAATGTACTGGTAGGGCTAACTGCAGGTAGCATAGTGGTGGGTGGTGCTGATCCAGAAACAGAACATTTGCTTGTTCCTGACAATCAGCTATCAAGTTCTGTTTGGCATGACCACGAAAATGCTGTGCTATAGAAAATGCTAAGCTTTACTCTTTAACCATTTTTCTAAAAATAATTTCTCAGATGTCATGGGGTTTGATTGATCTTTAGCATTATTTTCAATCCTTAAGTTAGATCCAGTTCATGTAGTAAAAAAGAATTTGTGAACAGAAATGTTTTAATTGCAAAAACACACAATACTGGCAAATCTACTAATACTGTATACACCAACATTACAATGCAGTATTTCCTACAGGATTCTGTGTGCAGGGGGGCTATTGATTGTCCTAACATACAATACTTTATCAGCCAATAACACGACGAAACACACATAATGAATTAGTACATTACACAGTTTAGTTGTAAAGAATAAATGTATTCCTTGTAATAGGTAACATGTTATATTGCCCAGTATCCTCAAAATCTTTTGACCTGAGTCTAAGCCAAAATATCACAGATGAGACAAACATTTTTAGCTGCGTGGAAACGGAGCAAACAGCTCATCTTCCTCTTACGCTCAACAGCCTGCAGGCTGAGCCTAGTAGCCCAGCTACCTTATCACATAGTTTTTTGTTTCAGCTAGCAATGGCGATGGCCAAACGAGGATTCATTAGCGTTATTTTAGCAGCAGGACATTATGATGGCAGAACTCAGATTTTCTTTTTAAAAATAAAAGCCATCATTGACATTTACAAGGCAATATTGTTAATAATCTAGTCTGTAAAAAAGAACAGACAAGAACAATATTGGAACGGACATTATACATAAAATGTACCGACAAGTCTGTTAAATATATTGCCTTATATATTTCAATGATGGCTTTTATTTTGAAAAATAAAATCTGAGTTAGCGCTGCCGGCATAATATCCTGCTGCTAGAAGAATGGTAATGAAGCCTCAACTGGCCATCACTAGCTAGTAACTTTGCAGTGGAGCTATATGACACTGAGCTTCCATCTCAGGTAAAATATTTTTTTTAATATTCTGTGGCAGTGTAGACTCAACATTCATTCAGGTTGCAGGAATCGCTGCTACAACATCAATGAATGATTCATATTTTGACAGACTGATTTGAGCTGTATCTATACCCACTAATCTCATTACAAAACCAGGCTTGATTTGCCTGTGCAAGATTCAACAGCAAAAGCTGCCAACTAAAAGAAAGGAGCTCTCAGTCCATCTGACTGAAGTACAGGTCAGCAGTGTAGGCTTGTAGGAAAATCAGCACAGTGTAGGAAAAACAGCACAGATTCAATGAAAGCTACATTTGTCAAAGTTATGTACCAAATGAAAAAGATTCACACTCATTTCATGTAATTATATATTTACTCTTTAGCAGTTGCTAAGGAGAAAAAAACACTGTTCAAAAGTTTGGGGTTACCTAGAAACGTCCTTGTTATTGAAAGAAAAGCATGTTTTCTGTCCATTAAAATAACATCAAATTGTTCATAAATACAGTGTAGACATTGTTAATGCTATAAATTACTATTGTAGCAAGAAAGGCCCATTTTCAGCAACCACAAGTACTGTGTTCCAATAGCACGTTATGTTTTGTTTGCTAATCCAAGTTTATAATTTTAAAAGGCTTATTGATCATTAGAAAACCCTATTGCAATTATTTTAGCACAGCTGAAAACTGTTATGTTCATTAAAGAGGCAATAGAACTGGCCTTTTTAGTCTAGTTGAGTATCTAGAGCATCAGCAATTCTAGGTTAGATTACAGGCTCAAAATGGCCAGAAACAAAGAACTTTCTTCTGAAACTCATCAGTCAATTCTTGTTCTGAGAAATGTAGGCAATTCCATGCAAGAAACTGGCAAAGAAACTGAAGCTCTCGTACAACGTTGTGTACTACCCCCTTCACAGAACAGCACAAACTGTCCCTAACCAGAATAGAAAGAGGAGTGGGAGGCCCCGGTGCACAACTGAGCAAGAGGACAAATACATCAGTGTCTAGTTTGAGAAACAGACGCCTCACAGGTCCTCAACTGGCAGCTTCATTAAATAGTACCCACAAAACACAAGTCTCAATGTTAGCAATGAAGATGCGGCACTGTGATGCTGACCTTCTAGGCAGAGTTGCAAAGAAAAATGCATCTCATACATCTCAGACTGGCCAATAAAAAGTAAAGATTAAGATGGGCAAAAGAACACAGAAACTGGACAGAGGATGACGGCCAACATTCCAGATAATAAAACAAATGTATTCTAAAAAATTTATAAAAACGTTTTCCATTTCTTCCTAACAAATCACAGATAGGTATTTGGAAATGAGCAAACCATAATTAATTTGCAGTAGTCTATTCTGTATAGCAGTTTGAAGTAAAATATAATGAGCTCTAATGAGTAGAGGAGTATCTGGGCCAGGTTTTTGTGTACCACAGACACAAAACATATAGAACATGGGAACAGGTGTTCTGGTGGGCGGGATGAACAGAACATTAATGACACTAGAATAAGGTATAGTTATGGTTGGCGCAGTATCATTAGTAAAATGTTCATAGTACCATAATAAAAAAATATGATGGAAAATAAGCACTTTTCCAGTGCTTAAGTATGCTTGAAAACATACTGTGTTTTGTCCGGTGAAAAGTCCAAGTGGCGGACCATTCATTCTGCATCGATAAAAGTACATTTTACCCCCTGATGTCTGATTTACAAAATCAGTCTTCATACAGAAAAGCGCATTTTTGTTGCCAACCATAGGGTTTTCATTACTATGAGAAAGTTGTCTCACAGAAGAACCAAACTGACCGGTAAGGCCAGCGTGTCAAATCAAGATAAGTACTCCAGTCAAACACGTACTCCACTCAGACCCAAACAGACTTTTCCAGCATAACAGCTGCCAAGAAGTCACTGCCCTCGACCCACAAGGACATGTCTTCAGCTTTTCTCAGGGGGTGGGTAGGGACCATCAGTGTTGGAACCCTGCTGCCATTCTCATCCATTTACCACTAAAAGACGTAAAGGCCTATACGACTTTCACCCCTAAAAGTCTTAAAGGCCTATACGACTTTCACCCCTAAATGTCGTAAAGGCCTATACGATTTTCACCCCTAAATGTTGTAAAGGGTTTCAGGTGTCAACAAACGTGGCTGAGTTAGTACTTCTGGTGTAGTTGTTATCCATGCTTCTAACACAGCATTCATCTCTAAAACACCCAGCTGTTCTACTTACCTCCCAACACTAAGGCTCCTCCAACTTTCAACCCGCGTTTCTTTCAAATCTGGGAAATTACTGAAGAATAACACAAGAATGACTGAGAACTCTCAAAGCCAGACAGCATTTGATGTAGCTAGGTTACTAAAATTAATCTTGTGTCAACATTTTCTTTGCTGAAATACCAGCTGTGCCCCAAAACACCCACTTAAAAGACATCTGCCACAGACATTTTCCCCGTCTGTGCATGGTAAACCATATCGATAATTTCACAGCTTGCTCATGTAGAGGCAGGACCTTATTCTGCAATGCAGCAGCCCCTAAGTCTGGCTCTTCCCATTCTCTACGGAGCTCCATCTCAGGTGAAGGACACCCCTGCCAGGCTACACTTCACATGCAAACAATTCAGGGAGCAATGGTCACTATTGGCAGCAGTCTGAGGCAGCTGTCAGGGACTTCAGGTTTCAAAGCAAAATCTGGGTTTATAATCCAGCTGTAAACATTTATTTTCCTCTACTAATTTCCTATACATTTTTCATAAACGCTCAATTCGAAACTAGCTGTTAGACCATTATCAGCATGAAGCAGCTCTAGCATTGCCAACTTAACTTGCTTATCAACTGCCTTACTAGCTACAGTAAAATAAGTAGTTTTACTACTTTGTTGCACAATTAGCTAATGTTTGATTGAAGCTCTGGCAGTTAATCAGTTTGCTGGCTTGTTAGATAGCTCAGATATCAACAGCTGAGATTTTTGACATTAAAAGTCTGACATATTATACCGCGTGGTTTCCCAACTTTTATAGTATTTCTAAAGTGATACACCTGATTCAGTTAGAAAAGAGCCTGGTAATAGTTGACGAATTGAATCAGGTGTGCCAGTCACAAAAATGTGAAACATCTGGTGGTCCCCAAGGAGAGGGTTACGAAACCCTGCTGCACAGTAAAGTGCATTCCATATTTTTTTTCTATAGTTTCCCATCTAATATTTTGTTAATAAAATGCCCTCCAGGGCCCAGGTCACTGGCACTTTGTCCCATCACTGTGTCTCTCCCTGTTATATGATGACAACTCCCCAAGGAATGCCAATAAGAATCCAATGGAAAACTTTTAATTAGGGGTGTGCCGAGTACTCTGACAAAACAAGTATTGTTACAGATATAAGGAATTAGCTGGATACGAATATGGTGTGATTGTATACTGTCAGTATCCATGATCGGAGAAAGTCACTGAACACCAGACATTCTAAAGTCACTCACACAGTGAGGAATGCTGGGCGCTCAGTTCAATGATTCTGCTGTCAGTAAAGACACAGGTTCGTGCCAGCTGCTATGATTGGATTTTACAGTAGCATTAATAAGTGGCGTTTCCTCATTTTCCCAGAAAAGCACTCTCCTACACACACACACACACCATACACACATAAAGCATCCAGCATTTATTTATTTACCTTTATTCGTAAAAAGAAATCAACTGAGACCAAGGTCTCATTTATGTCCGAGCCCTGTATTACAACAATAAAAATACATACAAAAAGATAATTTATTAAAACATAAGATCACTCTGAATGGCATTCCATAAGTTTGGGGCAAAATATTCAAAAGCAGTTTTATCCAGTTCTAGACAGGCCTGCAGTATCTCCAGCACTATCCAACCTTACATAAAAACATCAACCAATGTCTGGCCCTTCTAGATGTCAGTGACTCCCAGTGAAATCAAGCATATAACAAACAGTGATGAGTTCGAAAATTTGCACCAGTGATAAAAACACAAGGCCGAATGATAGACTGCATCCAGAGATTTGAGTAAAGAACTTGAGGCATGGGTATAAAGTATATCACCATAATCTAGTAACAACATAAAAGTTGCTTGCACAATATCTTTTCTATGCTGACATGATTTGAGAGACATGATTTATTCATATAAAAGAAACCAATTTAAATCTTTAGCTTTTTCACCAACTCACTAACATACAGCTTTGGGAAAAATTAAGAGACCACTGCACCTTTTTCTTTCCTTTCCAAAAAAGTTGAAAAGGAAAGAAAAAGGTGCAGTGGTCTCTTAATTTTTTCCGGAGCTGTATGTTCTAAAAGACAGATTTTCATCTAACCAAATCCCAAGGTATTTGTAAGAAGCAACACGTTCTATAAAGCAACCATTTAGGGTAGTAATTTTAGGGTCATCCAAAGTTAGGTTCTGTGACCCAGAAAATAGCATGCACTCAGTCTTATTAGCATTTACGATCCATCAGGGTTTTTGTAACAGTTGAAAATCAGACAGCAACAGCTTGTTCAAGAGAGGGAGCCATAGAGGGAGCCAGAGCTATAAAAATGAAATGCAAAATTTCTTAAAGAGTTACATATTTCATTAATACATAGAGTGAACAATATAGAACCCAAAATGTAACTCTGTGGAACTCCTTTGTAGATTAAAAGAAATGTCAATTTTACTCCATCAGCTACAATAGTCTGTGTTCTGTCACGAAGGAAATTTTGAAACCAGAGGCAAGTGCCCTAGGGCATGCCTAATGACGGCTTTTTCAATAAGATTGAGTGATGTACAGTATTGATATGCCTTTGTTCAACACCTGTTTGTCTGACAGTGCTAAACTCTATCCATTTGTTCATCCAAGTACACTTTGTGTTAATCAGAAACATTTGATAATACTGTGCCCTGGTCTAGTGCTATGATAGTACTGGGCCCAGGTCTAAAACCAGATTGAAATTTGCTTTCACCAATCTGTCTCTCAGTGCTTCACTGCATGCATTTTTTCACCCAAATGAATTTTGTTAATCAGAATTATTTGATTGGTAGTCACCAAGCTACTAATTCTTTCCATCAACTTGTTGTAGGCATTGGTTTAGTATAGGTGTAGCCTACTAGCATTCTTTAGATTTGACATCGTTATTTGCCTCTCATAATTACAGAGAAAGAGACAAGTAAATTAACAACTGCAGGCATAGTATGAGAAATAATAATGCACATTAGTGACCAGCAATATTCATAATTTTCACACCAGCAGGGTTCGAATTACAGGGGGGGTTGGGAGGGTTTGACCCCTCTAATTAAGACTTGGGGCCCCCCAAAAGAGGTAAAAACAAAAGATTGGGGGTGTCGAAACATTTATATATCGTTCTTAGCTGTAAAAGTAAATATTACAATATATTTACCATATTCATGCCTGGAAGAATCTTGTAATACGATTTCAGACACCCCTAAAATGGACCGTAACACTTATCATCAGACTCGTCTGCTGCCTCACGCTCAATGTTCACCAAATACATCAAAATTTAGCAAACGTTATTTTTGTTGGATGTCTTGTCCGTATTTTTTCGTACTTGACGCACGTGCTTTCGCAAGGTAAAACGTTTAGAAGCCTGGAGGAGATTATTTTTGCAGAATCTGCTCTATACGACTATAGTGCATATTGCTACCAGGACATCAATGCCCAGAGCTGGATTGGTCAGTTGGCTGTGATACTATAATTAGCTGTGGAAAAGAGTGGAATGGTTAGCATTGTAGAGTAGCTTGATACAAAGCTAGCTGACTGTTGTTAGCGATCTACCCAATTTGTTTTTGAGTTGGTTAGGTAGCCTACTGTACCCACTTGAATTATATGGTTTAGCTTTAGCTTATTGTCAAATTTAGCCCAATGTCCAACACAACAGTCAAAACACACACTAGTTGAAAGTATTTGTAATGGTGCGAGTGCCAAGCGTGCGTAAAAATGAGGCAGTGGAAAAGAAAACAAAACTCAAACGGAGACGGCTCACTTCTTTATGTTGTCGAGATGATAAATTAGCAATACAATGTACGCACCTCACATTCCAAGGGACAAGAAACAATAATCCGTGCTGAACTGTGACTAACAAAACCAATATATACTGAACTAATGACTAAGTGAAAACAGGTGCGTCCTCGGGGTGCTGCCATCACGCTCCAGCCGATGGTTAGTACACTGGCGAGGTAGAACGCCGGATAGGAAGAGGAGCTGCGGTGCCACGCAGAGCAGACATTACAACATTGAATGTCTTCATAGTTTTGGTTTACCTGTTGTAATGGGGGGGCTTTAATTAATGACACGCAAAAGACGCATGAGTGACTTAGCGCAAATTCCTGTCTTTCCTCTGTTCTCACATCCCTGGTCTATCCACAGCCCCTTACTACTGGTGTACCCCAAAACTCGGTTCTTGGCCGTCTCCTCTTCTCTCAGTACACCAAGTCTCTTGACTCTGTCATATCCTCACATTGCCTTTCCTATAACTGAAACAGTTGTGCTCGAAAGTTTGCATATCCTTGGAGAATTGGTAATATATGTATAATTTATAAAGAAAACATGAGTGAGCAGGCAAAACACATGTCTTTTAGTTCTTATGGGATTCACATTCAACTGTAGGTCATAACAGAATAGCACAATCATAAAAAAAACATGGCAACAAAGAAAAAAATGAACTGACCCCTGTTCAAAAGTCTGCATACCCTTAGTTCTTAATACTGTGTATTGCCCCCTATAGCATCAGTGACAGTGTGTAGTCTTTTGTAATAGCTGTCTATGAGGTCCCGAATTCTTGCAGGTGGTATAGCAGCCCATTCGTCTTGGCAAAATGCCTCCAGGTCATGCAAAGTATTTGGTCGTCTTGCATGAACCACACGTTTGAGATCTCCCCAAAGTGTCCCAATGATATTAAATGGCAGGAGACTGTGATGGCCACTCCAGAACCTTCACCTTTTTCTGCTGTAACCACTGGAGGGTCAACTTGGCCTTGTGCTTAGGGTCATTGTTGTGCTGGAAAGTCCAAGAGCGTCCCATGTGCAGCTTTCATAAAGAAGAATGCACATTGTCTGCCAGTATTTCCCCTTGCCTTTAGAGCTCACACACCCCCAAAACATCAGTGAGCCACCACCATGCTTCACAGTGGGGATGGTATTCTGTTCACTATAGGGCTCGTTGACCCCTCTCCAAACATATTGCTTATGGTTGTGACCATAAAGCTCTATTTTCGTCTCGTCATTCCAAATTACAGTGTGCCAGAAGCTGTGAGACGTGTCAAGGTGTGGTCGGGCATATTGTAACCGGGATTTTTTGTGGCATTGGCGCAGTAAAGGCTTCTTTCTGGCAACTCGACCATGCAGCTCATTTTTGTTCAGGTATCGTTGTATTGTGCTCCTTGAAACAACCACACCCTCTTTTTCCAGAGAACCCTGTACTTCTCCTGAGGTGACCTGTGGGTTTTTCTTTGTATCCTGAACAATTCTTTTGGCAGTTTTGGCTGAAATCTTTCTTGGTCTACCTGACCTTGGCCTGGTATCAAGAGATCCCTGAAATTTCCACTTCTTAATAAGTGATTGAACAGTACTGACTGGCTTTTGCAAGGCTTTGGATATCTTTTTATATCCTTTTCCATCTTTATAAAGTTCCATTACCTTGTTACGCAGGTCTTTTGACAGTTCTTTTCTGCTCCCCATGGCTCAGTATCTAGCCTGCTCAGTGCATCCACGTGAGAGCTAACAAACACATTGACTATTAATACACAGACACTAATTGCAATTTAAAAAGCCACAGGTGTGGGAAATTCACCTTTAACTGCTATTTTCACCTGTGTGTGTCACCTTGTGTGTCTGTAACAAGGTCAAACATTCAAGGTTATGTAAACTTTTGATCAGGGCCATTTGGGTGATTTCTGTAATAATTATGATTTAAAAAGGAGCCAAACAACTATGTGATAATAAATGGTTTCATATGATCACTATCATTAACTAAAATATATTTTTTTGTATGACAGTCATATTTTCAAAATCAGTGCCAAAATTTCACAATTTCTGCTAGGGTATGCAAACTTCTACACATGACACCCAGCTTGTTTCTTCTTTCTCCCTTTCCATACCCAGGTGAAAACCAACATGCATCTCTGCTTGCTTGACATCTCTGCTTGGATGTCGGCCCATCACATTAAGCTTAACCTTGACAAGACCGGGCTGCTCATCTTTCGCAAGAAGGCCAGTCCACTCCAAGACATGTCCATCATGGTTGACAACTGCAGTGTCCTCCCAGACTGTAACAGAACCTCAGCATGACCCTAGATGACACATTGTCATTCCCTCAACACAGGTACTTGTCCAGGCACTTGTCATCTCATTTCTGGATTACTCTTGGTAGGGCTCCCAACATGTGCAACCAAACCCCTGCAACTCATTTAGAATGCAAAGACCTGCCTGGTGTTCAACCTTCCCAAGTTCTCCCATTTCGCCCCGCTTCTTCACACACTACACTGGCTTCCAGATGAAGCTTGAATCTGCTTCAAGGCTATGGTTTTTGCCTACTGAGCTACTAAAGAAAACTCTCCTCCCTAACTTCAGGCAATGCTCAAACCCTACATCCCTATCCAGGCTCTTCGTTCAGTCACCTCTAGGCTGTTGGCCGTCCCGCCCCTTCAGGACAGTTCCCAATCCTTGCAGTCAAAACTCGTCTCTGTCCCAGTCTCGGTTTCCCATCGAGGCCAGGATAGCAGTCTTCTTTCCAGCACTGACCTTTGCCGATAACTAATTAGTTGATTAGAATGCACTTATTACTAAACAGTGTGGTTGTTTCGACTAGCTCTTTTGAAATGTAGGCACTTACTGTAAATTAATCTGGATTAAAGTGTCTGCTAAATGACTAACATGTAAATGTAATGTGTAAATCCAGACATTGGCCAGCCCTAATCTGAAGAGCATTCAGTGTACTGCTCTATATCACTCCACTTCCTGACCCAAAATAATCTCCTCCCCCATCAGCTCCGTTATTAAAACTTCTGGTATTTCTCACTTTCTCATCCATCAAGACAGAACAATATTGTGAAACCTAAGTCACTGATAAAAAGCCTAATAATTTACTGTTATTGTCAGTCAAGTATGCAATGCCAGCCCAACAATGAACAGAGTAAAATAATAACTGAAGTAAAATTGAATGTTTGTGAATATTCACCCCTCCCGCACAAAGCTGAAAATTCCCAAAGTAATTTTCATGCCATGGCCATGTGGAAATTTCCACTAGCTATTTCATCTCTGAAGAGCAGCATTGAGAATGAGTAGACTCAAGATGAGATGAATAAAAATATAATGTTTTACATCTTAACACACGTTCGCTAACTATGGCCAATTAGCATAGTGTGAGTAGGCTAGAGCACTGGTAAAGTTATATTTTTCCTTGCTGATATCTTACTAAACATGAATCCACAGGCAATTCATGGTTTATTTGCATCTCTGTTTGCTGGAGTTAATACTCTTTGCATGGCTACTTTAACTGATGTTAGCCCAAGTCTATCTTATTATTCCCTGTTATTTATTAACTCATGTCACGTAGCTGAAGCAGACAGCAATCAATCTACAAGTGAAAGGCTGGCGCTGCAGATATAAAACTTTTCTTGAAGAAAATTTTATTACGTGTAGTTATACTGTATTATACTGTATTTTAGTTAACATAAATTCACTCACTCCCCCTGAGTTTTTGGAATAATCACCATCTGTCCAAAGAAATATGTAGGCTTAATAGCATTAAGGAAACTGCTGTTGTTATTCAAGAGTGAGTGTTATCAATCAATATTCCCATGATTTTCTACCTCTTTTAGATATTAGCTGCTGTTTGTGTTATGTCTAAGATCCAACACAGACAGTTAAAGTACCAGAACTAAAAATCTACATCAATGGTTACTGTTCTGTCATGGATATCCTTGGCCCACTACTGCACATCTGATATTCGTCTGTTATGTTAGGTAACAAGAAAACTCCAGAGAGTGAGGGGGAATTGACTGGCAGGGAGGTTGGCGAGGTGAGTGTGATATAAGGTGTTGTTTATTCAAATTAGATTCCCTTAGAAGAAAAGATGGCTTCATGTTATTATGATAACTAAATACTAACTTAACAGTTTTAGTCCATGTTATGGTACTACTAATACAGCATATCATTTGATTAGTCTTGATAAACTAATCTTAATCTGAAATGTTTAACCCAGTAATTTAATCTTTGTATTTATGACAGAATTGCCCATGTGAGAAAAATAATATTCTCCTCAAAAACTGTCTACACCACCTTTTGCAATGACGACTGCAAGCAAACGCTTTCTGTTGTTATTGATTGGTCTGTCACAGCGCAGGGGAGGAATTTTGGCTCACTCTGCCATACATAAATGCTTGAACTCAATGACATTTATGGATGTTTGAGCATGTACAGCTGGTTTCAGGTCCTGCCACAACATTTCAATTTAGGTCTGGATTTGTCTAGGCCATTCCAATGTTTAAATGTTCATCAACCATTCGGATGTAGATTTGCTTGTGCATTTTATGGTTCTTTGTGACTTCCTGGATGATTTTAAATTGCTCTTGGAGAGATTTTGGGAGGACGGCCACTCCTGGGAAGATACTCTTCTGTCCCAAACTTTCTCCATTAGGACAATATGGCTCTGACTGTGGTTTGTTGGAAGCTGATGTTACCATTTTCAAATGAACAGACATCAAAAACATTTTTCCAGAGATGTCATTGACTGAATTTCTTACGATTGTGCCATGACATGGCTTTGGAACATATGTGCTGACAACTGCAAATTCATGACAAAAGCCAATGTTAGTCAGATTTATGTTGAACAGGGCTGGCCCAAATCAGGCCACAATAGTTAACAAGTTATAAAAACACCTGACCATAATATTAGGGTGAGGTTTAGGTGTTAATGTTAGATTTAAATTTAGGGTTGTAGGGGTCAGGGTTAGTAATGGTCAATACATGACAAAACTAGTGACACCAACTGATGTTTGTGTGCTTAGAAGTGTTTGAGGTTTTGTCTTGTTCTTGTGTATGTACTTTTGTTTGTGTTTTCACAGTAAGTGACAGTATCACAGAGTGGGAATTTTAGATGTGTGTTTCATTGACAGATTGCATATTCCGTTTTTTTTGGACTTACATTTTTCAGTGATTATTTGTCTCACACTGAAGTTCTTAGTGTATTAAATTCTGTTTCTGTGATCTTCTTCCAAGCAAATGTCTGCCGGGATATATGGTTCTGAAGGCAGAAGAAGTACATAGATTCATTATTTTTCAGGAAGAGACAAAGTATGGAGACATCATATCAGAAACAGAAGGACATTTTTATGTGAATTAAAATCGTACTAAAGAGAACAAGTGCATTGGCACCATAGATAAAAAGAGGTCTCATCTGTGTAGCTGTACCATTGTAATGTCTGTTCAGGCGTGGGCAGCGCCACTGAGTCTGTCTCCATGCTGAAGTCACTTTATGTATAATTAATTGTCTAATCCCTCCCGATGACCCAGCTAGAGTTGTGATAACATGACAAATCCTGACATTAGGAGGGGGGTTTAACCATAAGCCAATGTTGGAAGTTGGAATTCCCACCCAGTTGACTACTTTAAAATGGTGTGTGCCTTCATTTGCTTTTTCTACACTGGACACATTTCCTCAATGTCAAGTGATTCCAATCATCTACATGACCAGCACTGTATTTGATTGTTAGCTTTAAACAATGGGCTACCCCTTCATTGGCAATCTTCCCATGACAGTGAATGTCAGCTCTGTCCCACTCTGATTGAATGGGAAACGGCATAGGCAGGAATGCCATTATTTCATTTGTCGTATTAACTAGCAAGCAGAACACATTCTTATGCGTTATGCAGTCATTGTTACTTCAAGCCAATGGAGTCAGCCCATAGTGGTGTGACACTGTTTGCTCAAACTGCAGGTTTGGTACCATACTCTCCAGAAGCTTTCCTCTGGAGGAGTTTAATGCAATTCTAAATAAATCAGCATGTGGCTGGGAAAAAGACAGGGCCCTATGGGGACAAGCTGAAAGAAAATAGAAGTTTAATTAAAGCTATGAAACCCTATCCTATACACACACACCCTGCACACGTACATACACATGTGCACATGTGTGTATTTTTGTGTCTGTTTTATATGGCTGGCGAGTGGGGGGAAGAAGTTGAGCAGCTCAGCTATGAGTATTCAACCAGGCTTGATATGATTGACATTTCCTCTCTGCCTGTGGTCATGAAGCTAAGCCATGAGAGAGATGGGCCTAGCAAAGATTTAACATGTTTGTCAATCTGCATTTCCCAATTGAATAAGAAAACTGTTCAAATGGTGAGAAAGTGGCTACACTAAAACACATACACACCACACTTGACGATATCTTCCTGAGCTGAAAAGGGGAGATAGGGTTTCCTGAACGTCATGAATTTATGCCGCTATCAGACTGACCCACCACCTTAACATGCTAAAAAGAGACGGTGCAACGGTTAGGAAGTTAGCCCGAGCCTCCTACTGGTCTCGCGGAGGAGCAATGTCCAACACCCCATAGGAGAACAAGAAAATATGTGGAGCTCAAAAATATCTTTCTGTGTGGCCAACGTATCATATGAATTGTTTTTAAAAAATTTGATTATTAAAATAAGAAAGGAATTGGTTACCTACCTGTAAAGAATAGAGGAGTCAAGACAAAGTCAAGTAACGTTAGGATGTACCTTTGCCAGTGGGTTAGTTGGAAATCCCTGAGCCATACAAAAGCCAGCACATTGTATTGTGTGTGCATGTTTGTTGTTCATGTTTTTTTTTCTGGTGAATAATTGAAATGCCAGTCTTCCTGTAATTACCTGAGGGGTGTCAGGCAAAGGCACCGCCAGTAAAAGGCTGATGAGGGAGTATTGAATTTGCACTTCAATTAGAGTGCTTATAGAGTGTGGATTACACACAGGACCCCAGGGCCGGCGTTCACACTGCTACACTAACCACACCACGGGAGGAGAGACCACTGGGAGGGTTGTTGGTTGGAGACAGAAGGTACGGGGGGAACGATGACTTTGGATATGACATGATAAGAGGACAAAGTGCTGTTAAGTTTCATTAGTGGACTTTAATGACGGCATAGAAGGAGAGTAAGGGGAGAAATATAGAGTGGGGTAAAGCAAAAGGAAGTCCCTAAGAAATGAAAACAATGATGAAACACTGAGCACAGAAAAGGGGTGAATACATTCCCAGCACACTTCCCTGCGTTTTATTAAAATCAAGTGGATACCAACCATTTAGTCCCACAGTGAGGGCTGCCTGTTTCAGAGTTTGTTTGTCTTCCCATTTTTCATGTCTGAGCTGTTCATTTACATATTTTGTCTTCAACTTGAAGAGGTTATACCGAGGAGTCAGTACAAAAGGAGAGCCAGCAACATCAACACCAACAATGCGCTGGAGGTCCTGGTTAAATTCACAAATGGATTATTGAGCCAGTGAGTGAATATCTCCGGCCATTTAGAGTGGATTTGTCTGTTAGGCAGCGATAAACAACAGCTTGCTTTTCTTCAGCTTAGCTGCTTGGTTCTGAAAAGGAGATCGTTGAAGGACATGCTTTTAATAGAAAGGGCAATCACAAAAGAAAAAAAAAACAATTTTTGATTGCTTGGCTCTACTTTAAAAGACAACGCAAGATAATATGAATAATTAATTGCTACAGGTCCTTATGACTTTTACAGTACTGCCTAATTACTGTTTGTGTTGTTTGCACAAGACAGACTCAGATTAAAATATTTCAAAGGGAGAACTTGAAGAGGAAATTCACTGGCAAAAAACTGTTTAGAATTTTTGAGTCAAACTTAAAAACTCCCAGCATGGCTTATGAGATGTTGAAAATATATAATAATTCATGTAAAAAAAAATTGCATATTTGCCTTTTTTTTTATTTCGAGAATATCCCTACACAAAATACATGAACCGACCATAAAACCATTGTTAGTGTTGGCTTTTAAATGAGGAACAACTTAAAGCACATTAGACTATTTTTCTAATTCAGAAAGTAGTAGGCTGAACAGATAGGTCCCCAGGGTCCCACAAAGGATGTTCCAGTTGGTTCAGTGCTGACCAGGGTGGATGACTGGGATGTCAGACCAGGCTGCCTTTTCGTGTTGTGCTCTAGCAAGCAACCCATTGTGATAGGTCAGGCACCTGCAAGCTCCGTTGAGGTTGTTTGCAAGTTTATGCACATATTTCCCAGTGAATACTTTGTGGTTGAGCGAGCAGTGTGATAACAAGCAAAACAGCTTGGCGAAATGTGCATCGGAGGAACGTCTTGATTTCCGACTCTAACGTAACAGCTGTGGAGTTGATGGAATGAGAGAGGGCCATATTTGTGTATTGGACATCACGGAAACTGTGAGCAAGAAAGACAGGTGAAAAAAAACATGCTAAGAATAATAATTAAAGAAAGTACAGTAGTAGCTCTACAATGACATGTCCACATGCTGTGAATAATTTAAACATATTAATCAATCTCGGGATTTGAAGCCTGATCAGATCACTGTAAATCACAGTTCAACGGAAATACATTAAAGTAGCCAATCAGACAGGTGGAACAAGATCTCTACCTCAGTGTCTGTATTTAATTTCTCCATCTCACCGTCAACATAGAGGCCATGTAGCCCTGTGTGTAGTCTTCCCACAAGCCCTGAAGGAATCTCTCACACCGCACTCACATAATCACTTCAGACCCGGCTGCTTAGGCCTACATCTCTGCAGAGACTTTCCAGCCACCCGCTGCTGAAGGCCAAATCAGACTGCTGCTGCTGCAAAAAAAAGAAACAGTACAATTAGAACCCAGCCAGTCTGGCAAACATCAACGGCTCCCAATCTTTTAGCTGTCCACAGTCCACAGTCATATGTGTTGCCGAATGTGTTTCACTTTGGTTTGTAAGGAAATGCTGGATTTAGGCCTAAGTACCCACCACACGCATACAAATACACTTGAATGGAGAATTCAGGCTGTAAGATTAAACATTCAGTATGTGTGTTTGCCTGATCGGGCTTTTATCCTTGACTGCCCTGCAAGGGAAACGAAAATATGACAATAAAAAGCTCACAATGCCCAATCCACAGACAAACGGGCCCCAAAACACCATCCAACAATATTAAAGGAAAGGGCTTTAACGACGTGCTTAATGACTCCTTACTCTGGCAAATGGGCTTTTTCTAAATCCCCACGCTGTTAGAAAGGGACTCTTTTTCCTCCAATTAGAGGCAACCATTGGAAGATGGCCCCACTATTTCAAACGGAGGTCGTTTTTTATTGAAGAAAAGAAAGCAGTGATGTTTGTGCTTGCTACCTCTCTAATGACAAGCTTGAATAAGCTTGAAATGCATACTCAATCAGTCAGCCAGGTGAAAAAGAGTCTTCAAATGAAATGATTAAGTTGAAACGATAGTTTGAACATTGGCAGAAAGGCCTCTTGATGGCTGATAGTATAACACCATATTTTGTGCGCTCTGAGACATTATCCTACATTTGTGGGAAACAGACTGTCTGTTTGCCCAAGATGGAAAGGAGATATCTTCACAAGACGACCAGTCCAGTGCTTCCATGATAGATTCCCCATTTGATTATTCACTTTTCTCCCCACATTACCTGTCAAAGGAGCCAATTAGTAATATCTTAATTAGCCACCAGGACATGAAAAGTGAGGGAGACATATTTGAAGTGAAAGCTGGTTGGACGCAGTTAGAATTTTACCAGCACTATGCAACTGGAATTATAATTGCTTCCTAAAGATGGAATGCACCTATTTTTTAGCTGGATTGACTTCTCAGCTTGGCCAGCATTCCTAGTCTCTACCCTCTAAGACAAGTAAGCTGAATCTCTAGGCTACGTGACATATACCTGTGTAACAGAGTCCTTGTTCAGCCTTTTCATGGGATGATTCTCTGTCGAACAGACAGATGACAGACACAGGTACTGCTTTTGAATGTTTTTTTTTCTTTCCCTTATCTGTAAGACAGACACAATATATGAGCGACTTCATATATGTAGAGGGTCACTGCAACTTTCAACAGGATCTGGATTTAGATAAAACAAAAATGTCTACTAATTAAATAAAACAAAATGTCTACTTTTCATAAATCGCTTTATGATCAAAGTATATATATATATTTAGCCAACATCTGATCTGTGACTGGAATGGACGCTTACTAGCTAGCATGCTATTTAGCTTATAACGTAGCACATCTCAATACAATACAATTATTGTTAACAACTTAAACTGTACAGCTATCATCACATCACATGCCAACACGGATAATAATGATAATGAGTTAACAATTTCTACTTAAAACATATTATTTCTTGTCAACTTTCTTGCAGATGGTGTTTCCGAGAACATACCTCCAGCATAGTACTGTAAAATCTTTTCTGCTGGAGAACGTCAGAACCTTGCATTACACCAGATCGGCAGTGACACCTTTAAAAACTAGAAGGCTCCATAAACACTTGTATAGTACTTAGTTTTGGTGAAACTCACATACAATGAGGACTACATTTTTAACTCTTTTACACCTGCACCGCTCCATGTCAAGTTGAGACATACTAGCAACGGCGTAGGTTTGTATTGTATATTGGGGGGATCAGGGTCAATGGATCCCAGGATTTTAACTCTTTTCCAGGGGGGTCACATTGACCTGTCTGTAATATTGGGGGGGTCATGACCCCCCCCCCAATTCACCCCTTGCATACCGGCACAAGTAATGTTCACCACAGAGGTTAAGCCATACATCTGTCTGCTCACTGTAGCCGATACCAACCAGCCCAGAGTGGGTTTTTAATTTATAAATCTGTTTTTCTCACACTAAAAGGCCTTAACGACCCAAGCCACAGGTCGATGCACCTTTTCCACTCTCTTCCATTCCAAGATGAGGCCATTAGTGCACAGTGCTTTCTAGAAATACAACTGCTGTGGCCATTAAAGATCCCATTGACTGAATTAAGTTTCATTAAGGAATGCACAGGAGCTAATTTGAGGCAGAGCAAAGCCCAAACTATCTCGCTCTAGTTTTCATTGGAGTTGAGAAACAGAGAGAAGTGTGAGAAAAGCTGAAACAGAAACACTAAGCATTTCTACAAACAGTGTCTTAATAATACCTCATCATCTCCCAAGACGCAACACTGTCTCTTCTTATTACCTCTCTCTTTTAACCTCAGCCATCAGTCACACCACTGATTGGTTCACAATGTTATGGAAGAGGTAAATCAAACAAGGAGAGGTCAAGTTAGAAACTCATGACCTAGATTTAGGTAGAGTCAGACATTGACTCCCCAGGCACAATGAGCCTTGAATCCTTGACAGCCAGTCTGTACAGGAGTTATGCAGGGACACAATGTTTTTGGATATCATAGACCTCACACATTGGATAGGTCATATTGACCTCAAGCCTTCACACATCTTCTGGAACAACAGGACCTGAGTGGACCTAACCTCCTACCCAGAATATGGAACACAGAGTGTCTGGGAACTATCATGCATGTTACTGACAGAGGTTTGGTTGGCGACCTAGTCACATGACACTTTGGGATCAAACTCTGTCATTCCTATACCAATTGCCAGAAGGGAATGTCAAATGTCGTCTGATACATCAAAAAACATAAAACTATCACATTACTATATAAATGTTTTGCCTGGAGCCCATTCTGAATATAAATGCTTCCTAAACACATTTTTCCCTTGTGATTAGTTATTCAGGGTGAGGAGCTTAGTTTTATTCAGAAACAATGTCTAGCTCCAATAATCAAAGACCTGCAGTCCCGTCTGGGACATTAGTTTCAGCCAATCATGAAGAGGCAGGAGAGAGAATGTAATGGGGTTAGCCACCTAAAAGTGGCGCACCAGAAACTCTATTATTGGAAAAATAATAGAGGCCGACGTCTGTTTGTAAGCTTTGGCTGTTTGCTTAATTACAGATCTATGAACAACACTGGCACTCATTTACATATGCAAATTCAGAGCCGGCCAGTAGAGCTGTTTTTGGCACTGGCGGCATTTGTCTGGAGGAGAGAGAGAACGAGAGAAAAAAAATATGTGAGAGCTACAGAAAGAAAACAGAGATAGCCATGACAGAGAGACAGAGAGAAGAAGAAGAGTCATAACAGACAGGCAGAGGAGAGATGCTGAGATTCTCTTCAGTCTAACCGAGGTGTTGAGCCAGCCGAGTGAGGGGGGTGGGTCTTTGTCAACACCAGCCATTTAGACACACACCAAATAAAGCGGATGAGCAAACAGAGGACAGAGCCCAGTTACATCCTTTATGTTGTTACATGTATAATGAGACACTCGTAACAGTTCACCATGTGTTTGTACTCACATGATTCCACATTCCACACGGTGACGGTTCCGTGTATCCTTTTGGGGGGCCTTCCTCGGTAGGTTCAAGGGTTCCAGGTGTCACGGTGATGCACAGATGTGGCTGTGTGGGAATCTTTGATCTGCTAGCGGTTGTAGCGCTGCATGGAACTAATTCATTTAGACAGCAGGGGGACACAGGGAGCGGGTCCCCAGTGCTTTCTCTGCTTAACACACTGCGCTGTATGCCATGAGCTGATGGGAGAGGTTTGCCGAAACAGAGCAACTATTTCGTACCGGAAAACAAGGCACAACATGTGCCCTGCTCCAGCTATGGCAACAGCACAAGTATTCAGGCAGACACAAACCGTCATCACCCTTCCACTGACATCAGTGAGCAGCTGGGTCTCTTGGGGAGACCTTTAATTCTCAGATGACCTCTCCCCCTCACTTTCTGCCTCTTTCATTCTCACAGACAGAGACAGACCGATTTATAACCAACTATCAATGAGATGAGTCCCATGTTGATATGTTCCTGACTGAAGTCTCCTGCTGATTTCCCCATCAAACTTCCCTAGTTCACACAGTCTCCTCGTCCTGAGGAGCAAAGTGCTACCTGTTTCCCAGCATGCCCCTCTTCACCTCCCCCAACTGCACACTGTTTCGGAGTACTGCCCATAGAAGCTGCTGGTGCCGGAGCTACAGTCTAGTCATGAATCTCTTTAAAGGACGAATGAGATTCCAGATGGTCCCAGCTTTGATGAGGTCTGTGTGTGTGTATGTGTGTGTGTGTGTGTGTGTGTGTGTGTTTGTGTGATTATTAACTGCTGCCTAATGACCTTGCTCCACTTTACCTAATCCACTACCACACCAAACGCCTACGGGTGCATGCCTACCTTGGGAAAAAGAAAATGCATGCCTGAGTCAGCCAAACAAGGGCACGTGAGTAAACCACGAGTAAGATTTGAATGGAAAGGATTTCAGAAAGGATTTTATGAGATTCTGTTTTGAGTAGCAAAAAGTTCTTCATCATGGGACAGCTGTGTTCACTATTAGATAGGTCGGAGTACAGGCAATAGCAAATGGAGCTGTAACTGCAATGGGAAAAAATAACATGTTCTAACTTTGTCTTTATGAGCATAGATGTCAGAGTTACTATGAGAAATTAAGGAATGTAGATCTCTTAAACGTTCACAAGAACAAATCCCTGACAGGCAGTCTTCCGCAAAATCCATAATCCAATATGTTCAGTCAGAGATAACGGACGATCAGAAGGTAGGTGCATCAGCCCCGACAGTAGCTTCCATCACGCAGGGCTTGCACATTCCACGAGCATTCGACCACAAGACGCTAAAAAGCATCTTGCGGAATGTCCATCACAGACGTAGTGTAATGATGAAAATGGAGACAAATGAAGATAATAACTAGCAATGGGATTACACTTATAGAAGCGCGTATGTGCGCAATCTGGGGCATTTATCACCGCTATTGTGCAAATACGGCACAGTAGCAACAGACCTATGTTTTGTTGCCGAGCCATGAGCTGTAAATATCTGGAATAGGCTGTCACGCTCCAAATTATCGTGCGCGCAGCCGTTAAGATTGACGTCAACACCGATTGAGATTTTCATTGCAAAAAGTAATGCAAAATTGAGACTATGAAGTGGAACATTTGGATTATTTCAGCATCTACTCAAATATGTATGTTAACAACGATATGGGATACTGATTGCGATATCACTGTCTCAACCTTTCGTTAATATTAAAACAGAATAACAATGTTTGAGATGAAACAAAGTATTTTAGCATCTACTAACAAATGTTTACTTAAAAGTATATTTATATTAGGAGCAACAAAACAAATAATCAAAAATAAATCACATTTTAGTCATTTTAAAGACTTTCACATGATCCATCAGAAATCTCTTTCCAGCTAAAAAGTTTAGAAGACAAAATATGCTGCAAGACGTGACATCTGATTGTAGCCAACTGAAACAGAACGAGCAGTGTTCCTTCTCATTAAACGACCTACTGCACACCTGAACCTCATTTTTATTGGTATTCAGATTGGTGGTATTATGTCTGAGAAGATGAGATCACTTTTCATGCACTCACATGATCACCCCAATGACACACTGTTTTTAGAAGTCTCTACTCTCATCTGACCATAGAATTTGTGTCCAATCAAAGTTCCAATGATGTTAGGCAAACTCCAGGCGCTTTTGCCAAGACATTTGTCTTGATGAGAATAGAGGCTTTCTTCTGATAACATGTTAGCTTGTTGGTATTAGGGTGGCGTGTTATTGCAGTTCTTGAGCCTTGGTGATCCTAAGAATCAACTAACTAATGCAATTCTGTGATCCTTGGAGAAGTGTTCATCTCTCTAACCATGTTGGTCACTGTGCATGGGGGTAAAAAAACACATGCTTCCTTTTCCAATCAGCTTCATCACAGCTCTAGTTGATTAAAGGTTTTTAAATAGTGTCCTGATAGTGGAGATAGGTATTTTTAGGAGTTTAATTTTGTATAGACATTGCCTAATTTTTAAAGGTCGACAACTATTTGTTTCTTTTCATTTGTGTGTTGTCTGACCTTCCCCATAATGTTGATGGATGACTAAAGGAGTTCGGCATTTGTGTCACCTCAAATTTGTACCCCAGTGAAACAGAAAATCATGGATGACTACTTAAGATATACAATTATATAAATGGGAAGATAGTTATTTTAGATTTGGTTCACAATAATTTGTAGGGGTTTCAGTAATCATGGTACACATTTATGAGAAAAGTATTTTTTTCTTTGAACAATTTTACCTAAATTAAGTTTAGATATATATATATTTTTTGAAGTGTATGATTAAGCTACTAAACAACAATAACTTTTTGTGGTCATCTTTACCAAAAGGTCCTATATTTCTGGAGGGCACTGTACATCTCAACAAGAGCTTTTAAAAAAATATTTTGACATCATGATCTAGCTGCACTTTAATTAATCTTACTGGAATTGATAGCCTGCATGTTTAACAAAGCACTGAGTTTAGTGACATAGCAGAGGGACAATCAGTGTTGAGTCGATACAGGAGAATGGAGTGCCGAAGAAATCAGAAAGCCGAGGCCATATTTGCACCATGTAACAATTTGTCAGTTAATCAACTACATGGTAATGCTGATGCATAAGTTTTGATGGATATTGCTGAGGATATTTGCAGGAACAAATTATTGTTCAGAAGTCAGGTTTCAAGGGGGCACAGACACATTGCTAATTAAGGACATTGTTATTTGTGATACATATCTGGTGTAGGCTGGGACCATATCCTTGTCCCTAATGAAAACACTGCAAGCATGTGTATAATATTCTGATAATCTGTAATTTCTTTTTTGGAGAAAAACTGATATTATTATCTAGACAAATAATTTATTTTTTTAATCATTTTGTTGTACAAGCTACATCTAATGGCCAGAATGGCTTTTGATGAGTTTTCATAATAGATTTGCTTTAAACATGATAGCGCTCCTCGTGTCTCGATTATTTTACGCTGACTACATTAAGGAACATCAAGCTCGCTTAACAAATTAAATCTACTAATTGTCAGATATTAATAATATTGTAATGTGTTATGGAGAATGGGGCAGCACACAAAAGACTACAGCAAGCCAATAATGTCTGTAGAAGCTGTTAAGGCAGAGTTAATTGGCTCCGTAAAGCCTAATCAGATCTGGCTGATTGTCTGTTTTTAAAATTCTTCCCCAGTCCTTGTATCAATTTGCAAATAAACAGGAACAGTCCGCCAGAGATGTGTCAGAATTAGCTATGTTTTTTTTGCCAGTCTCTCCCTGTCGAACACGTCTCCGGTCACAGGTTCAGTCCTGCGGTGGGTTGTAACACAGGGGATGGAGTGTGTATCCCAATGCAAAGGCCTTGTGGTACAGGATTTAAAAATGTGTGAGCTTAGAATACAAAAAACAGTCCCACTGTAGCACAGCACGACTTCCGTATAACAGCAACGTGTGTAGGACCTTCACAAAATTACAATCCAGTGGCTGGTGTGTAGAAGAGATGATACCGCCCCCTAGAGGTCTGTATGATATTGAGCACACGTTCATATTCTTAGTGTAGTACTTCCCCTCTAACCTGGTGTTTTCTACAGATACACAGATTCCAAATGTAAACATTTTTGATCATCAAATATAGCCTCAGCAATGAGAACTCTGGGCGAATATCTTTCAGGGGTGAAGACATTTGACATCCCAAGTGGGAGAACTAGATGATTGGATAGAGGGAGATGAGGAGGAAGAAAAAACCAAAACGTTCCTTGGCTGTGGACTGCAGATGCTGACAGTGGTGGCAGCTGGTGGGGGTGGACCCACCTGTCTGTGTCTCTCTCCCTCTGCTCTGGTGGGACCGCGAAGAAGGCGACAGATGGAGTCCGAAGGTTCTGCTCCAGTCCCAGTCCCAGCACTGCTTCTCCAGTCTGCCTGAACACGCTCTGATGGCTGCCCAGAGTGAAGGCCAGGAGCCAGGGGAACATGGGGGCCATGCCCAGTCCTCCAGACCACAGGGGTCAACTGCTTACAGAAAACGGTTGCCCTCCTCGGTGCTCACCTCTGCTGCTACGCGCACTCTGCTGCCTCCCTGTGGAGGAAAAAGGCGAAAGCAATCTGTGAATTATCCTAGTGAATACCCTAATTCGCTTAAGCATGCACTGTTTCCAGTTACACACAGAGTGGTTGTATTGTTGTGTCATTGTGAGCTATGTATTCTCATTCAAACTGGATCTTCACACCTACTTCTAACATATCATACACATTTTTATCATAATTATTTTTGCGGGTCGTAAGATTATGGGCAATGTAGTACACAACTGGATGACGAAGTACACACACACACACACACACACACACACACACACACACACACACACACACACACACACACACACGTTTTAGCTTAAGAGCTCCTCTTTAACTACTGGTTGAAACTATACAATTGCTTCACAGTGCATTGTTAATGAGAAGTCGGGTTACCCAGTAATACTGTGGAATGTAAGCCGACAGACCATTCTGTCTTTGTTCATCGTGTCTGTCCTCTTTGGTCCTGGGGCCCGTGTGCAATGTCACAAAATGATGAGTAGCCAATCCTAAAGCAGAAGGAACAGCATTGCGGGGGGGGGGTCACAGGGTCGTGTCAAAGTCCCAAGGCTGTGAAGTCAATGAGAGAGGGATTGCGTGACCTCTGTCACTTTTTATGTGTCAAATCAATAGAGATGGTCTCTACAGCCATACAGAGACCTCATCAAGTTGCTTAAAAGACATACATGAGCTCAAGTTGCATGATTTATGGACCGTCCTATTAACCTCAGGCTCATTTGGTTGTGTTCATGCCCTGGACACTAATTACTGGTAGGAAGATAGCAACATGGCAGAAAAGATAAAGGATTCCCATTGCACTGATGGACTAGTTACAAATAATTTCTTAATTATTTCTTATTTAAGTTTTTCTTTGTGTCTTTAAACCTAAATATCTTCCCCTGCCCGTCAGAATACATTTTGGTTTAGCTCTTTTCCAGTTGCAGTCTGCCTCAGTTGCATGGGTGACTGCTTATTAGCTGCAAATCTGAATCACACTAATTCCCATTCTCTTGTTGTCTTACAGCAGAAAAACTCTGCTTCTCTTCCCAGCAGCCTTACAGCTCCCTGAAGTGGTTTTGTTGCACATTATCACATACCATTCTGTCCAGTTAAAAAGTTACAGTTATGGCAAAAAGTATCCTTTCAGCATTAAAGTCCTAACTAAAATGACTGCAGAGAGTGAACTGAGGGAATCTCACTTGGTGTTAGACGTTAAATGCTCTGGCTGTTTAGGGACATACTGTTCTACTCAGACTGCCCGGGGCCATTAAAGGGAGAACCACACAGTTCCCTGACAACACTGTGGCTTGGCGGAGCATGATGGGAGGTCAGTGACACAGTCTGTTCACATCTGAAGGGATGGTAAGATCCTGTGGACCTTCAAGTAAAAACTGCATCCTCGCTGGCTTTCTTGTATGTCTGCGCTATGGTGGTACTGAAGTAGAATATGGGAAGTAGATAATCTCTATAGTTTGAACCACTACACGAGAGATAAAAGCACAACTGTAATTCTACAATAGATGTACAAAGCCGGACTGCCTACAAAGACACACAATCCACCTCTCTCTCTCCCCAGTTTACCACTATCAAGACAAAGCCACGCAATTATCAGTGAACATGAAATGAATCCTCTGAGAGACATTTCAGCAAATAAGGCGGCCATTATCATTCATGACTCAATCATACGGAGGATGGGGCCAGACGATGCCGTCAGCCTACAGTGAAAAGAGAAGACGTTGGGGAAAACATCAGACAGACCGGTGGCACGAATAAAGATATTGAGCTCGGCCGGAGAAGGGGTCATTTCTATTATGGCTGGTGATGATAGCAGAGGTGGGTGTTTTGTGTACAGTGGCGGTGGGGGTGATAGCGCAGCACTAATCAGCTGCTGGCGAGCATGCGAGCGGGCGGTCTCCTCGCGGTGACACCCCAGGTCGAAAGCGGGTTTGAAGTTTAATGATGCCAGCTGCCAGCCTTGCCAGTCTGCGGGTGCTAACGAGCTGGCAGCGCCAGCAGCTCGGGCCACAGCGGCGGCACCTGGAAATGCAGCGTGCGTTTCAGTGGGCGGGGTTCTACCGGGGCTGTCGAGGGGGCTGCTGGAGACCCAGGACGGCACGGAAGGCCCACGTCTCTTTGAAGAGCGCCCTCATTTCCATATTTCACTGCACACTGTTGACTGACAAGGCCCAGCCAGATGTTCTATTTTCAGCTATTTAAATTTTGACCTGCTTTTCTGCCACGGTTGGGGGAAAATAGTCATATTCATCAGACGCCATGGATGGTAAGAACTTGGAGACGTTTGTTAATCTGTTGTTGTTAATTCTGTTGTTAGTAGTTTTCTACCTATTTCTTCGAATACGGGTGGTGAGAACACAGACAGTTGCTGCATTTTAACTGCATAATCAGTCGTTCCATCTTTAAACCACTGAGCCCCACCCCCCACCCAGATCTCACCCCAGACCCTACCCCAGACTCCACCCCAGACCTTACCACAGACCCTACCCCAGACCTTAACACAGACCCCACCCCAGACCTTACCACAGACCCTACCCCAGACCTTACCACAGACCCTACCCCAGACCTTACCACAGACCCTACCCCAGACCTTACCACAGACTCCACCCCAGACCTTACCACAGACCCTACCCCAGACCTTACCACAGACCCTACCCCAGACCTTACCACAGACCCCACCCCAGACTCCACCCCAGACCTTACCACAGACTCCACCCCAGACCTTACCACAGACCCCAAGTTCTGGGATGATTAATTCCAATGGTATTTCCTTTGAATTGGTTGTTAAATTGCAGTGTCTTTACTCAATCCCTCACTCAAAACTATATTGACAGCCCTGACCTTTCTCGATGTCTGGAACAACTTGGTCAAATGGGTTGAAGGAGCCAGGATCAGTGGGACTGTGTTGGTTTACAACAGCACTGACTTCCCCTGGGGTTGTGCGTGTGTATATTTCTGCGTGATTGAGTTGCATGAGATTACAAAACGAGTGCACGGGAGAGAACGATAGTGAAAGACAGAGGGTGCAGAGAGAGACACATTCAAACTTCTATTTGGACATGAAAAATACAACCTCATCCCCTTCTCTTTAAATGAACTAGGCCAGAGGAAGACAGGTCCTTTAGAAAAATCAATCCATGCCGCTGCCTATCGCTCCCAAGTCCCCTCTGAACAGAGCACTCTGCAGGTAGGGAAGGCAAAACGGTTTATTTCTCCAGTGGTGCTGAGAGCCCTCTGACATGGTGGGTGTGAGGCACAGTAAGAAGCAGGCAGCAACAAAGGCATTGTATGTGTACATTATGAGAAGGGTGAGGCAGAACTAGCAAACATCTGTAAGTCTAAGTCAGAAGCATATGAATTAAATGGGTAGGGGCCAGGGTAATGGAAATACTGACTTTGTACAGCATAACACCTTTGTAAGAGACAGAGGGACAGAGAAGGCCAGTCAACGACCAAGTGTGTGTGTGTGTGTGTGTGTGTGAACAGAAGAAGAAACGCAAGGGTTGGAGGGATGTAACATGGAGCTTAGAGGAGTGAGGACCAGCAAGATACTAGAGTACGAAACAGACACTGTGGGAGATGTGTTGAATGTGGCTGTGATTACGTATGGATTGGTAAACATTACAGTGGTTGTGCATGGTATGGGTGTGTGGAGGGGGACTGGGAAACCACAGCTCTAGAGAGAGAGTGAGAGAGAGGGCTGTCAACACACGAGCACATCCATCACTCTAATCCAATCAGGTGTGAGCGCTCACAGCGTGTAACCCAATCACGAGCCTGGTTCCCCCCTTCAGCAGCCTGTGCCACCTGTCATCTCCATAGTGCGTCAGATGAGGGTGTGTCACTGATATCATGTGCTCAGGTCATTATGGCACAACTGTGTGTGAGGGGGTCACCTGTTTCCTGTCAAACCTCATTACTTGTGCAATAAATCTACTGTTTATCATTAAAATCAAACTCAATCATAATTTAGATTATTCTCCAGTGTTTCAATCGCGTAATAAAACACAGCTCAGAGCACCGAAAGACATAATCCTGTAAATAGCTCCGCAAATATAAGTAATATAAAATATTCATAACCCCAGCTTTACCATACAATCCTTCTGCTAACAGTGCTGTGATCCTGGGCACCCTGGGTAAACATGAATGTTCCCAGAGAGAGGCAGAGTGACTGTTCTAATAAAGATAGAAACGCCTGTTCATTGCCTTAATGGGTCACAACATGTCAAAGAAAACATGATTAATATCAGAAGATTAAATGTCATGTTTATTTCATATTTCAAATAGCTGTTGAACTCTGTGAACTATGGTGATGTCAAGGGAATGAAATACGGGAGGGACAGGAGCCTTATATTCAAACGGCAAAATAATGAAAGAGTTCCGCTGGCATGTGAATTACGTGGTCGCCGTATTGCTGTTTCCAGTTGTGAAGGGAGGCCTTCATTATCCTACCTTCTATGTCCCTTTAAGAAGGAGGGAGTTATTATGAGGATGGATGAATGTTAGTGTTGCTCTACTGGCCAGTATTACATTCCACATTTCATCAACTTACAGTTATGTGCATAATTCCATCATTCCACCAAGTTCCATTATTCAAAGTGTTTGTATGCGTGTGTGTATATGTGACGTCAATGTTGTGTGATTACGTTGTATGTATGTCTCCTCCTTTATTTGATTGTAGATGAGTTGACCCAGTGACTATTAGACATGTTTTTGTATATAGTTGGGTGCTACGGCTGAGAGAGGTCTCCTCTGTGATTTTCTGTATTTTGCGTGACACTGTGAAGAGCTATTAAAAACATTGAATGATAATTCAGACATATGTGATTCCGAGTTTTATTGATTGTTCCAGGGAACGGCCTGTTCGTGACACCAATTAAACCACTTACACTTAATATATATAGATTAATTCACAAAAAGAGACAAATCTCTGCACAGTTGATGGTGAAACCCTGCTAGCCAGTGAATATACGAATGGTCGCAGTACTCAAATTGTCTGGGTGTCTGGGATTGACATCTAATGCTGAGAATGCCATCCTTTACAGCCCTTTACAGTGGTTTTAGGAAGTATTCAGACCCCTTTACTTTGCCATCAATTTATACACAATATCCCATTTTGACAAATTGAAAACATGTTTTAAAAACGTGGCAAATTTAATGAAAATAAAAAATCTCAGGAACATAGGTATGCAGACATCTTGCCCTTCCACTTCAAATTGATCTCAGATGCATTCTGTGTTCATTTATCATCCTTAAGATGCCTCTAGAATTACAGAAACCACCTGTGGCAAATTCTGTTGATTGGACATGATTTAGAAAGGTTCACACATCCTGTCTATATACAGTCCCAGATATCACATTAAGTCCAACAAACTCTCTTTTGAGCTCTGAGATAGAATTGTGTCGAGGCATACAGTACAGACACATATTCAGACCCATACTTTCTCCAAATTTTGTTATGTTACAGACTTCTAAAATGGATTTAACCGATTTTTAGAAGTGAAAGGATTTAAGCGAAAAAAGGTTTTAAGAAATGTTTGCAAATGTATTTCCAATTCTTCTGTTTGCTCCTAAATCAAATCCTTACCTGCATACAAACCCATATGAGCTGTGTGACATGAGTGCCTTGCAATAATTAAATAACATGTCTGTGGAAAAGCCCCTAAATATATATAGTTGATTAACATTTTATGTTGTTATTTAGCTAGCATGTCATTTTGTCTGGTCGGGAGAGACAAAATGTCTTTGCACGTGATGGTGCAACGTGAAAACACAAACAGACAATTTAGTCTGCCACTTAAGGACGGTTTTGTGGACACAGATTAAGCCGGGACCTTGACTAAAAAGAAAAACAAGCTCCCTTGATTCTAACCCTAAACTTAAATACAAGTCTGATAAAGCTTCTTGTCAAAATGAGGACCAGCTATATGTCCTCACTTGATTTTCCTTGTTTTACTATCAGTGAGGTCTCACTAAGATAGTAGAACCTTTACACACAGAAACACGCGCTGAACACACACACAGTAGTAGAAGCATTTCACAAAATCATAAAAGTTCTCAGAAAAAATAAAGCACAGGAATATACAGATGGATGGATAGTATGTGAGTTGCTGGTCTGTTGTTGTTGCTAGCCAAAATGACCCATTGTAACCTGCAGAAGGCAATTGCTTCTGCAACCTTCAACGGGCTTTTACACTCATTATTTTCAAAGAAAATCTGTCAGTGAAGCGACAAACAGCAGCCAAGAGTTTGAGGTCATGTGAGAAAGGATAAAGATGCTATCCCAGTTTAGGGTGAGCCAGGATCCTAGAATAGTTCAAGCAAACGGTTTTCCCAGTATGCCGTCTCTCCCAGTCTTTTTCTCATTATTGACTGTTTTTCCACTTCTTCCACTTGTGAGATTACGAGGGACAGATCATTAAATCTTTGGAAGGGCCTATCATACTTATGCATATTTAGTGAAAACAGGAACGTTCTGATGTTATGACAAAAGGGTTTTCACTGAGTTGGTTCACACAAAAATTTGTGCAGAAGTCTCTGAAACGAGAAGGTGGCTTTGCTCTACGGTATCCACAATCTGATCGATTTTGGATACAAGAAAAGCAAAAAAGCATTTTTTATTTTGGGGTTGACTTGATTGTTTTTCTAAAAATCCACATTTATGCAGAATAACACTAAAGGCAATTTCACTGTATCTTAAATCATTTTTCCTTGTTTTTGTTTTTTTTTTGGGGAGGGGGGGGTTATGCATTCTGTGTCTGTTGATCTAATAAGCAACTCCTGCTCCAGGGGTTTAGAGACACTTTAAAAAGAGCAAGGATTTACTTTGGGTTCCATTCTTGGTTTGAGCTCCGGGTAACTCCAAAAGAGGGCATGTCACACAACGTTACATGTACAGTCCTACACAACAATGCCACCATCAGACCCCCTGTTCTCCCCCTTTGGCCCTGATGATAACCCCACAGCAACGTGAACCATGCGTCCAACACAGGGACGGTACGGCGGGGAGATAAAACTGCAAACATTTATCTTAAGGCTAAATAGTGCATACATCAACTTTTAATTCCCAACCTACAGTACGTAAAATCACAACCTATGTGTACATAAGAGTCATTCTTTTGTTCTTGTTACGATGCGTAATAAGCCTATTAGCCAATTAACTCACACATTAACTCTGCAATTCTCTGCCAAGCCCCAGTCTGTCTTTTGCAGCTGCTGTATAACTTCTTTTTGATAAATATGAGAACATTTTCGTTGAAACAACATTGTATCCTGTTCTAGCATAGTGAAACACTTTCTTTTTTGGCAACCAATCTGCAGTTTGCTAAGCCTAATCGCTTAAATGAGAAAAAGCCATTCTGGAACCAATAAACCCTGGACTTAACATCTGGGTGGAAAAAGACAGATACGTTCAGGGGATCATGCATCTGAAAACACACTCATCCCACTCAGAACGTAAACTTCAGACTAGTTTTCTACGATTTCAACATTCATGAGGAATCCGTTTCTTTATAGAACAAAAGAAGTTAATGGAAATCGTTTCATCTCTCAGAAACAATTATTTTATGTGAAATAAACCATACTCCAACCTTTGAATAGGAGACATTTTAAGATATTCTAAGCCTTTCTATTCAAATGTGGTCTCCTTGACATTTACGGTACTGCATTCCTCGTCACATTTTTCCCAGCCTGACAGATGCACAACATGAACTGTTGACATTTACAAACTCATCAGGCAGAGCGACAACACCTATGCTCCATTCGCCCTTTGATCTGCGTATTTTAACTCTAGAGCGCTTCATCCCTATGGGTTGCTCACGCAATGTCAATCTTCACAGTGTCAGTGTTATCCTGTATCTTTGTGTGCGTGATTTCGGTGATTGCGGGACCTTTAGACAACATGGCCTGTAATGGTGCAGTGCAGCATTAAACAGATGGACCATGTACAGATCCACCACTCACTACTGTAGGCACAGCACTTGACATCTGATGACTGTGGTAGGAAACCACCACTAGAGAGAGCCACTAGCGAGTATACACACCTCTTATGCAGAGGCCATTAAAAAAAAAAATCTAATCTAAAAAGGGAAAATACTTTTTTCTCCTACTCCACTTCAGGTCATCACTTCAGTTTGCGACATGCCCATAATGGGGGAGAAATGTTAAACCTAATATAAAAATGACAGGACAGGGTCATATCCAATAAATGAGTGGAGCGCTTTCAAGTACTGTGACAGCACATCATTTGGAAAAAAATGATCGTCCCTGCCAGGGACTGGGGAGTTTGACATAATACGACAAAAGCCCAGAGGGATATTCCAGAAAAATGGCTCAACATATTCAGGGTTCTCTGACACATCTGGCTTCCCTTAAAAGGTTCACCGTGTATAATCTTGCCTCTAACGTTTATGAGACTGAATGTTAAACAATAGCAGGACTTCTCTCTTCCTCCCCTTACTGTATGGTGGGACCTGGAGAGCACCAGAATACATCTGCAGTCAATGTTTCAAATAGTTATTTCTACAGAATTGTTCAGAGCGGATGACATTCCCACTTGCATCAGTTTGCAATGACATGCGGTCTCCAAATACTGGCTTTCAAACTCGCTGTACCACACTCTGGAATGGTGGGTTGACTTCCACTAGTCACCATGTTGAGTCATATTGATTAGAGTTTGGACTCAGCCGACAGTAGTATGAGATGTAGAACATAACTGCTGAGACGGAAGGATGAATGTGGCATGAGGTGACAACCTGTTGTCGTCTGGAGTCAGTATAGAGAGACAAGACTGACTTCCTGACTATGCACATATTAAAGCTGAATATCAAGACAACACTAAACTACAAATTCTCCTTTCAGGACAAAAACATCAGCCCGCAGCCCTTTTAAACACCTAGAATGAAAAACAGCAAAAACGTTCATTGTTCATAGGAGAGAAGACTCCACTTTATTGCTGCAACACACCATGAAGTATGAGAAAAAAAACTGTGGTTGAATGGGACGCAATCCGGAACATGAAAAATAACTGTTGTGCGGTTTAGCCTCTTTGCATCCATTGGGTTGAAGTTAGGGGTTCAGGTGGAGTCGGTCTGAGCCAGTCCATTTTTTCCTCAAGCCTCTGGTCCAGCAGTGCCCCAAGAAATAGATGACACTTTAGAAGTCAGGACCCTCTTTCTTCAGCTTGCTGTAGTCCATGTTAACAGCATAAAACTAAGAATGAAATTAGGAAAGATTAAATATTAAAACAAATTGAATATTGATAAATAGGGGTCAATATTCTGATTTGTTCAAATCTGCTCGGACTTCCTGAATAATTCTGTCACATTTCATTGTTGTAGACTGACACGTAGACTAGTTAATTAAATGAGTAACTAAACTAACAGGATTATCCTGTTCAGTTCATTTAACTCTGAATTAAATTAAATCAGACTGCAGCTCCATGACATAACAGGTTCAAGTAACACACACATCCTCAGTTTAAAACCGTGGCTTGGTACCATACGGTAACCCAAACCCTTACCCTTTAACCCTTACATGAAAAACAGACCAGTACACTAGTAAGGGCCTTAATTGGAATAGCGGGTACAGCATTCCAACAGCGAATGACAGTCGGCAAAACACGCAAGACACCCACCCACACCCTGCTAATTGGGTAACTTCCATTTGGAAAATGCTGCAAATGAAAAGACTGCATTTGTAAATATGAGGCATTTAGGGTTATAATAAATGTGCTGTTCATGTCATGTACACTTCCAAAATAGCATGAAAATAATTTTGTCTATTGAGAAGTCAGTGGAATGTGCTTGAATGCGCTCATGGCTCTTATTTATGTATACTAACATTTTCCCTGAATTGCCATGTAAAAGCTGTAAAACTGTAAGACTATCTTCGAATTTAGCGAGAAACGTTGATATTACAACAAGCTTTCAAATAATTCCCAGATGACCCAGATTGAGATTTATAATGAGTAGTTATTGGATTGCACAAACAGTAATTGTGTGAGAGCAGGGATTATGCAGGGTGCTGTTCCAAACAAAACTAAAAGTGGGCATGCTCCAATCCCTCAAAGGCAGAGCTCAGAGAAGAACATATCAAAGTAAACCTAATTGTTGAAGACTTCACTGAGTCATAAGTAGGGCTGCCACGCTACACCACATATTGCTGTTTCACACAGTTCAGCAACCTGACAGCACAGTGCAAAAATGTATTGGCATTCATAACAAGGCTACAGCACCTTAGAAGGTGCTGAAATCATCTATTCTCAACCAGAGTATGAGCGCATATCCATCGCCACACTCTCACACTTCTTGTAATTTCTTTAGCCAAATTAAGACTGAAATTAAGGGCGGCTTTAAAGCACTGGGGACACAAAGTCAAGCGGTTTCTTAGCATTTCCATGTTCCTCCAGGTTATGGATACTGGGGTGATGTTGGCGTAGATGTCGAGCTGTTTCATTGCATTTCCATGTTCCTCCGGGGGTATTGATACTGGGGTGATGTCGGAGTGGATGTGTCAACATGTCTGAGGTGTTAGCTGCTACGTAGGCTACTTTCATCAAGCAGTGGCAACACACAGAATGTTTTCAACACCTCAGCCCAGCACCATTGTAGTCCACTGAAATGACAGAATGCTGCCTAACTAGACATGTGACTGAAGCTGGAGGATTCTAGAATGTTGGTTTATCTATACCACCACACACCATTTTAGAATAAGCTGTTCCTCCTCACAAAAACAAGTTGGAAAAGCGCCAACAATTATCGTTTTGATTACAGCGTGCACAAAGGCTCTTGTTTAAAAATAGCCGTGGTGTTTTTTTTCAGCACAGTTAGATTCATTCAAGAGGCATTCAACACAGCGCAGCTAGTTATTCATTTTGAAACATGTTTTAAAATGGATTAATTTTGGTTCTTGTTTGAATGTAAAGAGCCCACCGTACAGTTACAGGGGAAGTTATAGTGTCAACTTGGAAACACCAGATGCTCATTGTCATCTTTTGTCTTATGTTATACTTTGGTTGTGCAGCGCATCCAGTGTTCTA
Organism: Esox masquinongy; assembly: GCA_016801175.1. Lineage (NCBI taxonomy): Eukaryota > Metazoa > Chordata > Actinopteri > Esociformes > Esocidae > Esox > Esox masquinongy. The sequence continues at coordinate 17,953 of JACXGI010001504.1, read as the reverse complement.
TTTCACCATTTAAAAAACACAGCAAATGTAAGTAAATGTAAAGGCACACAGAACCAACAGCAATGTTGGAATCAATCTTGTGTGAAGTGAACTTGTGTCCATACATTTGGGTTAATCATTCTCCCCATCCTCTCCAAACTGTTCCCTATCAAATTTTAACATGGTATGGAAATGTTATCGTTTTCTCTTTTGTACATTTAAGAAACACTTAAATGTACCCCTATACATATGGACCAATTCCCACAAGTGTAAGGGGATAATGAACTAGCCACTGTCATTTATAGATAATGATGGACCACACTGTAATGAAGTGGCTAACCTTGTGCTGTTGTGTGGGTGCTGTCTTGTTCCAGGGCTCAGGGTTGCCATTGCGATTCCAGCTACAGAAACATAGAAGATACATATTGAACAGAAGACTTTTTTTTTTTAAATTACTGCAATATACACTTAGTGGCAAGTTAATTATGTACACCAAGTATCAGATCAGACAACCCCTCACCTCCAGGACAACCTGAATTTTTTGGGGCATGGATTAACAGCATTTGAATATTGCTCAGTTGGTACCGAGAGACATAGAGCATGCTCGTAAAACATGTCCCACACACCACCAATCTGTACAGCTGACACCAGACAGGATGCACCCGCGCACCCATGCTGCTAACGTCAAATACTGGTATAGTTGGTATGCCTCAAAAGCCCATCCGTGACACAGGCTGAATACACATTTTTGTAAATCAGACGGCGTACCTAATAAACTAGCAACTGTGCATACTTATCCTGAACACAAATTAACATTGGCATCTGACTGAAGACTATAGCTGAAGTGACTTTGTATTTAAAAAATAAATAAATAAAACACTCAAGGTCAAACCAGTTACCATGCTGTTTCCATTGCAGCCAGTTTCAATTTGGACTGCATTATCAGCCACTGTTTTAAAAAACCTTTACCTGACATGGGGTCCCATTGCCAGGCGAACGAGGTACGCCCCGGACATGCACATCCCACCACCGATGAAGATGAAGAGGGGGACCAACTGTAATTAAAATAAAAGGGTCAGGGGGAGGAATTAAGAAATAGGAGGCAGAAATCTTAGGAAGGCAAGCAAATAAAATATCACCATATCAAACACTTCGCCAGTACTAGCTGGTTCGCAATTGCACCAACTAGTGCTAGCTACAGTAGTTAACCTTGTGGACACGTAATGTTTAATAAAATGACCAATTCATGTGGCACTGGTATACTACAGTAGTAGTAACGTGTCTACGATTACGGCTCGTCCTTGAAAACCTAAGGCGGGGGCCTTTTTGAACAGCTGTTCTACCAGTTAACGTTAGCTACTGAAGCTAAACATGATCATGCCCTCCTTTAATTCTGTAATTAACTGCACATAAACGTTTAAATGATAACACGAAATGTCTCATCGTTAACTTAAGCAGCCCACATTGATGTACGCTAACTAACTTAACAGGACCGTGATAAGCTAGGTACGTTAGTTAGCTAGCTAAAGCGTCGTTACGTAACGGCACACCAATAAAATACCATCACCTGTCAATCATCATACAATGTAGCACTGCTGTACAAAAAAAACGGTACAATGACAAAAAGCGATATGTTTTTTGGGAAAACGAGTATACTCAAAATCTCAAAGAAGTTGGTTAACGTTAACTAATGAGTTGACCTCGTTTGGTATAGAGTCATTCAGCACACGTTAGCTTGGTGACGCCATTATAGCACACAATAGCTACAGTGAATGTACCACGTCGTCTAAAAACAAAGACTTTGCAAACTTCCACATTTTACTTACAGCTGGGTGGCTTTTAAGTTGCCGACTAACTGTGCTCAGCATTCTGTCTGTTGCGAAGGTTTATTCTCCCAAATGTCCAGCAAAACCGTATCACCGTTGGCCTGATGAGGGTCTCTGTGTTTCATATGCGTTTCAGTCTTTTCCTAATTCCTAGTTTCCTCACTACTGGGTCATTCCTATTCTGCGGTGCCATTTCGACCCCAACTTCTTTGTTCAAAAAAACATTTTAAATGTTTCTGGTAGGCTTTCAGAAAAAAAATCATTTTAGACTGTCAAAAAACAAATTAGTCAAACAGACACTTAAATCCTAATAAATTGTTCGAGATCATGAGATATTTGCAACATACACAAACAACATACAGATCCCGAAAGCGTTAACAAAGTGTGAGTTCGTAGATTTACATTTTCAAAGATAACAAATGTCCCATAAAGAAATCTTCAAATAATTGTTAAACTATAATTAATGAGTAAAACGTCTTCTATTTTCAGAACTATCCCTTTATTTGTATCCGATTTCAGTAAATAGGTTGAATAATTTGTAAATGTAGTTGAACCATTCAGTCTCTGCAAGTTAATTCAAAAATATGCATACACTTTGAAATCAATAACATTTTTATGCAACATAAATTATGTCTAAATATTCATGAAACATCATTATATTATGTAAATAGTAATACATACTGATATCAGTAATTTCTTTAAAACATTTTGTAATAACATTTCCACCCTGTTCCACCCTGGGGCCTTTTTGCCGATAGTGCATATTCCTGAAAGGGTAGGAATGTAGAGTCAGTAATTGCTAATTTAGGCATAGCCCTGTGAGTGAGCAAGATTGAGCAAGAACGATGATGAAGACTTTATGACCAGGATTTGAAGTCCTCTATCAAACATATTTTAGAAATATGAAGATAATCAATATTATTTAGGATTTAGCCTATCAGGGTGGATGTTTTTTTTCATGAAACATTCTAAATAGGCTGAACCAAATAAGATTATATTCAGGTTTATTGTTATTGAACAGTACAAGTACAGTACAACGAAATGCAGTTAGCATCTAATCAGAAGTGCAAATAGAAGAGGGCAGGAACTTTACAAGTATTAAGCATATGTATGTACAAGTGGGAAATGAATAGTTGTGCGATGAGGCAAATGCAAGTACAAATGGCAATTCTGACTGTGCTATCAAGCAAGTTGGAGGTGTAAGGTAGTATGTGCAACTGAAATGCAGGGATAGCAGCAATGAGGTTCTCGGGGTAGTCGGGTACATGTAACAACTGAAAAATGCAAGTACAAAGGCAATTCTAAATGTGCAGTGCAGGCAAATTGAAGGTGCAAAGTGGCACGTGCAACTGAAATGCAAGGATTGCAGCAATGAGGTTCCCGAGGTAGACATACATGTAACAGCTGAAAACTTTCTTATCAGACTTTGCAAGGCTGTGTCAGAGACCAGTAGTACAAGGGAGTAGTGCAACAAGGACTCTGAGAGGCAGTACTAAGCGGTGGGCAGGTGGGTATGGTTAGTGATGGGTCACAGAGTTCAGCACGGTTACAGTAGATGGAAAGAAATTGTTCCTGAACCTGCTGGTGCAGGAACAAAGAGACCTGTACCGCCTGACTGATAGTAGGAGGACAAAAAGTTTGTGGCATGTATGTGAAGGGTTTGTGGCATGTATGTGAAGGGTTTGTGGCATGTATGTGAAGGGTTTGTGGCATGTATGTGAAGGGTTTGTGGCATGTATGTGAAGGGTTTGTGGCATGTATGTGAAGGGTCTCTGATGACGCCGCGCCCCCTACGCAGACACTGCTTGCACTGGAGGTCCTGAATCAGCAGGACCACTCTGGAGAATGTAATATCCCTGTAGAAAGTTATTTCAGGGACAAACAAAGTATTAAATATAATAATAAGTACAATATTCAGTGGGAAAACATGTTTGATAAGTAGAGTTTACGAACTGCAAAACATGAAGGCTTAATTTAAAAAAATGTTATGTATCATGTTTCTTGTATAAGTTGATAATACATTTTTTTATATGGCAAAATCACCTAGATTCACTGACAAGAAGTGTTAAAAATGCATATCTTTTTTTTTTTTTTTGTATTTTTAAGGTAAAAGACACCTGCGTCATATATAAAACATTTAGAATTTACGTTTCCACTATTTTCCAATATATAAGAAACTATATTTTCTTGACGACTGAAATGGCACAGCATAGAAGGAATGACCCTGCTATGATTCCTTGCCTTCTCAACAAGTGGAGGACAAGGTCAGAGTGGGATACTATGGACTGTCCTGCAACATGAGTAGAGGAGCTAGTTAGTAATCCATCCATTGAAGCCAAAAGAAATAAAAAATAAATTCTTAGTGTGGCTATGTTTGGTACAGTCATATATTTTTTCCAGTGGGGAAATGGTTGGTAAATATGTACAGTAGGCTGCTTCCAAAAAAGTTGAAATAGGCTAAATAATATTATGAGAGATAGTAGAATTGTCCTGTAAGTGGCAGTAATGAGTGATTTTGAGCTGAAGGTGGCAAGTAAAATTGGTCAATCAGCCCCTGCTGGTCCAGTACAATTTTTTTAATCATTTAATCATTTTCTTGTATTTATTTTCATGTGTTTGCATAATTGAACAGGCTGAAAAAGTAGGATACATTTTTGAATTGTGTATTGTGCTTTAATTTAAATTATTCATGAATTTGAAGTAAATTAAAAATGGAAAATCATGTTACATTTTCACGTGTGGTTACCATTATCATCATTGTCGAAACATTTTAAATTCCACCAAAACAATTTTAAGTAATTAGATGAAACACTGAAGTATAGAAAGCTAAGATTTTATAACGCAAGACAAGCAAAAATGTTCACATCATTAAATTCAGATTTGAATTGAATTTGTGTGAATAAAATCATTCTTTCAATTCAATTTCAGCTTCAGGTGTAGTCAATTCAAAATGCAACCAACCCAATATAAGAGTATAGTACTGTTCATAGCCTACTATTACAGTGGCCTTGTTTATTTGAAGGACGACAGCACACCAGAACACAGCATCCTCACACAAAGTATTGAATCAGCAGGACCACAGGATAGCTTGCCTAGTGGTCTGTGCTCGGCCAGCTCACCGTGATAATTAGTCTACCTATCCAACACCTACCAATATTTGTTTTTCCCAAAAAACAATTCTTCAGAAAACAGGTAATTGCCCTCCTCTAAAAGCTTCAGTTTAGCCTGTACTTGTGGAAAAGTTCCAACCTGACCAAATTAAATGGACTACATGTGGAAACAACACCCCCCCCAAAACATCAGTAGATAAATGGAATTACATGCCACACACATTGATACAGAACATTAAAAATGGAGACATTTCATTTTCAGCCCGGTGTCAGAATCCTGCAAGTGTAAATATGTTTAAAACGATCACACCCAATAACACAAGCCAAACAGTCTAATTCAATTTAATTTCATTGGGTTTTAATTTGTGGAACAAGAACTGTACATTAGCAGATTTTCATCCAGTATGGCAGAACATTTAAATAAGAGTGAATTAATAAACATGTAGCTAGTCTGATACAATTATGGGTTCCCTTTTATCATGTGGTTCATGGTATACACACTTTTCAAAAAACAACAACTTCAATTTAGCTGTCAGACTGGACCAAATACAGTATCATAACATGGTTCATGTCCAGTGTATTTATTAGATAAGAACAGAGGCTAGTTGTCTTCCAGGATATGTATGAACTTGTAGACCAACATCATCATTCATGACAAAATGACATGGACATGTAAACATGTATACTTGCAAAATCTTTCGTTCGTGTCTCAACTTGAGATCTGATAATAGATCTTTACATGGTACGCTTCCACTGACAACACAATAGACTTGTTTATTGGGCTGTTTTTTCTGCAATTCTGTAACAAAAAAAACATAAAAACCAGGCATTTCTTGGTGATGAGTTCATGGCCGGTGTGGTTCAGATGTAGCCCAGAAAGAGGAGCAGCCTCAACCACCACAATAGATTTGACACGTCATCTATCCTCTTCCTGTCCCTCTCATTTCCTCCCATTAAGTCTTCATGTGGAAGTGCTCTAGATGGTGCTTGTCTGTCTTAGTAAGTTCACAGAGTGTTTCCAAGTACAGGAGAATGGGGATATTTAAAAACATGGGGAGTCCTTTCATAATGAAGTAAAAATAATATGAAGAATGTTAACTAACAATGACTAGGCTTAGACAGGTGTACTGCCTAGGCAGGATGTGCTAAGAATCAGAGATACTGGCTATGGTTCTGTCCATTGGACTTACTGTTCGGCAGTTTTGCCATAACACATATTCCAGGTTGCCTAGTGTGTTGTCTTCTTTGGTGACTTACCAAATTTGGCATCGAACCCAAGACCTTTAAGGGAAGCACATAATCCAGTTAACAAACCAGTGATGTCTAACAGTCTGACATCTCATCAAACTCTACTAGTATAAGCCTCTAAGCTCTAATGGAACATTCACATAAGCAGCTTGGCAAAAGTGAGTGAGACAGGCTGGGGAATTGTGGCCAAGTCTGCTTGAGGTATTAAGACTTAGTGTTGCTACTCACCAAGGAAGACCAGAATGGTGCCGACCCACTGCATGGTGCTGATGACGTTGCCGAAAAGAATGACAGAGCCCAGGATGGTGAAGAACTTCCGTGTGGTGGTCACAATGGAGCAGGTGAGAGGGCCAAAGTACACCACAGTCATGAAGATGAAGGTCTAGAAGAGAAAGACGAGTTAATAACTGTTTCTGGGAAACAAACAAAATAAAACAATAATGTGATCTGCAGATATGGCATGAAATAGACATTTTTAAAAACACTTCATCACACCCATTGTCAAACCCACCTGGCCTAAAGCGCTGGTGATTCCAAACAGAAGGATGTTCCAAAAGATGCTAGGGTGACGGTCTGTGAAGCTCAGAAAATCCCATACCTCTCCTGTCCACAGCACCACTGAAAGAGAGAAACGCACTCAGCATACAGTGTTTTTGTTTACCTTGCTTGTAACAACCGCATGATGATTAATTCAAATCTCATGATATAGGATGACTATTCTTCCACTACATGGTAGGATTGAAGAAAAGCATACAGGAACAGGTGCAGCTAACTACTTTGTTACAGTTTTGAATGAAGTCCAAAGTGATTTGGTTCTTCGACCAAGTTCAATGCCTGAGTGACAGAATCCGAATCAACAGTGGATTATGGGCTCCCTCTACTGGCACAGAGCAATAACAGCAGTTTGATGAAGATGAAAAACCCAGAGTGTTTTATAAAACAGCAATCTAAAAAAAGCATTAGATTGAGGATATGTTCAACTTAGGGGAAAAATAAGGAGATTGCATAATATAAATAATTATGAAAGAGAAAGAGCTGGCCAAGATCGAGAAAAAGCAGGGGTCTCCTACCTCATTGGACATGAGAGGTATTAAACAAATTAACCCTGTTGTGAGCTACACTTTTTTTATTAATGTTTTGCTATTCATTCTCTGTCTTGCAAATTTTTCTAGGTCCTTAATGTAGAAGAGAGTCCTGTACTATGTTTTCGGTCAATATATCTGACCAAATAAGGGGTGCCTATGAAATCTGTTACATATTTTCCAAAATAGTTCACTCTGTAATAATGTCCTGGTTTCCCAATTATTTACAAAAAACAGACAAAATTGTATTCATCGTGTCCATATTATTAAACCACATCAGACGTTCTGAGTCTTTCTGTCATAACAGAATACATTATTATAATTTCATTAGCAACAGGTTACACGTGAAGCGATCAAACGCGCCCCCCAGAGACAGACAGGGTGGCAACATGCTGGAAAATAATTGCTAGATATTACGATGTCAACACGAGTGGGGTAATGTCAGTGTTGTGTTGATTAGATAGTAGCTGGGAGCCTGCAGTATCTGTTATTGCTGGGAATCAACGGTTACACCAACGACGAAATAGTTTTTTCCTAAATAAAATGTGAACATTTTCCATCTTCCACACTGCAGTATCCGATACTTGATTTGTTTATGACAGTTTGCACGTACAGAGTTGTTTTGTGAGCTACCCACACATAGACCGCGAGCTACCAGCAGCTAGCAATACATTTTACATTTACATTCCAGTCATTTAGCACACACTTTTACCCAAAGTGACTTACAGTAAGTACAGGGACATTTTTCCCCAGAGAAACGTAGCGTAAAGTGCCTTGCCCAGGGACACAACGACAACTGGCCCAGTCGGGATTCAACCCGGGAACCTTCCAATTACAAGCCTGACTCCCTAACCACTGGGCAGAGGGATCAGACAGAAAATGCCTCCGTTGACCTGAGACTCACCTAGTCCCAGCACAAGAGTGGACCACATATTGATGTTAAGCATCATGTGGTTGGCACTGGTCTGGAACCGAGCTCTCATGTGGTCTTGGGCCACGCCGGTCAGGCCGTCCATGGTCAGAGACAGCAGCTAGGATACAGGGAGAGAGGGTCACATTACAACCCCACAGAAGCAGAGACACATACAGAGAAACAGACCATGTTACAGACAAGACAGACACGCAGACCAGAGACATCCCGATTCTCTTATCCAGACGAGGGAGACCCAGAGTTTTCGGGAACGTCTGGTTCTCGTAATTTAGAAAGCACTTTATTGCAATGCTAATTATATTACATTGTCAAGCCTATGACCTAAATTGTAGTTCCTGCAGTATGTAACAATTTAAATTGTAGTCCCATGGCACAGCCAATATATGAAGTGTTTCATTCAATTTATGAAGTGGTTTTCCTGACAATCTTTATTCTATTTCTAAGATCCCAGCAGCAAATAAAAAGAAAGAACATCATACAAACAACTAATTACTTGGAAAAAATCACAAAGCAAAACATAGAGCCTGTATAGTAGTCAAAGCGAAACCGTGTTGGGTTACATTTGATATTCAAGGGGTTGAGTAAGTTAAATGACTGACTGACGACAATTAGATTTCCTGCCAAACGACAGGCAACGGCTAGTGTTTTATTCACTTAGGCATGATAAGATCAACTTAACCTAGTAGGTAGTGTTTGGTTAGTATAGTTTCTGATCAGGCTACACTTTAAGCTCTCTTTCTAGAGCCAAAAACTCAAGAGTATGCTCAAGTTCTGGTTTTACAGAGTTTGCTACATTACTAATCCAGCTTTATGGCATATCCCTCAGAGGACTGAGATAATAACACACACATAGACGACCAAGATAACAGACACACAAGAGACAAGAGAGATAACAACAGACACAGACAATAACAACAGACACACAGACGAGACGACAGAGATAACAACAGACACACAAAGCGAGACAACCAAGATAACAGGCACACAGAAGAGATGACTGAGTCAACAGACATACAGAAGAGAAAAGAGGGATGACAACAGAGACACAGACCCGATGAATGAGATAACAACAGACACACAGACGAGACAACCGTGATAACAGACAGACAGAAGAGATGGCTGAGATAACAGACATACAGAAGAGACAAGAGAGATAACGACAGACACACAAACAAGATGACCAAGACAACAACAGACACACAGGCAAAACAACCAAGAAAACAGACAGAAGAGACGACCAAGATAACAGACACACAGACAAGACAACTGAGATAACAGGTACACAGAAGAGACGACCGAGATAACAACAGACACACAGATGATACAACTGATAACAGACACACAGACCCGATGAACGAGATAACAACAAACAGATGAGATGACAGAGATAAAAACAGGCACACAGGCGAGACGACCGAGATAATAACAGGCATAAAGGCAGTGTGAAGACAGTCACACTCACAAGCAGGACCTCCCCAAAGCCAAAAGCAGATTCCGGGGAGGTGACACTCTTGTTGGGTTTGTAGAGGAACAGGGCCACTCCGCTGACGATCAACAGCACACACAAGTACTTGGCCAGCGGGTATTTCTTCCTTAGTACAAACACACCCAGGATCATCACTGTGGAACCAAGGGCAACGCAATGTCAGGGCCGTAAATATATGCATTAGTTTGTCAATGTGCACATTAAATACATATCTCTGGAGAGGTAATAATCATGCATATGTAAGATAACGGACTGTACAGGAAGACAGGGCTGGGTGACTCTACAGAAAACACTAACCCGAGAGAGTGTTGGCCTACTGCAAAAAAAAAGCAAAGACTCACAGTTGCATGCAAATACTGTTGGATGCGTGTTCAATGGACTGGGTCACTGAGTTTAGAAAGGAGTCTGACTGACACTGAAACATGACACACTGCTACAGTAAAAGGCCCTGCAGGACAATGTGGAAACAAACTCTGCACTGGTAACTCAAGCCCAGGGAAATATCTTGTGGGTGTCGTTCATTATTTAATCATGTGTTGAGGGTGAGGTTGGGATTAACAATAATATCCTTATGACACCTACCTGGAATGGGCTTACAAGATTTCCCCAACACCTGTGACAACAATAGAAAGGTGGTTAGGATATCAGAATAATAATATATCCCAGAAGAAATGAGGCGGTTGGCGACGACTACAGTGAGAGACTGTCTGAGGACCAGGCTCACCTGCGTGGGGTAGTTGACGTACTGTAAAGCAGAGTTACTGGATACCATGGCGCCAAGGTAAGACAGGGAACACACGCCATAAAGCCAGCTCTTGGTGTGGTCCGGTCTGGAACCCTCGAAAAACTGAATCACTGATGGGGAGGAGGAGGTTCAGACAAACGGAAGGGAGTTATTTATAAACACATGAATACAAAATAACTGAAGACCACTGAAAAATCCAGGGGGATGATGACTTGTGTCTATGTAGGGTTTACTCACAGAACTTGGCGAACACAGCATTGATGATGCATTGGACGAACACCAGCGTTGTGGCATAAACAAACTTTTCCGTCTTCTCCCCCTCACCATACTGTCCTCGGGTGCTGGGTAAATCAGACAAAGAGCATTATAGGACTTCATTGGTCCAACCACTTTTGAATCCACAGTTAATATTTACCACTTACAGGTCAGGGGCCATATTCACAAAACATCTTAAGGCTATAAGTAGCTCCCCAACTTGCCGATCTAGTCAGTCCTAATTTTAGGACTCCTAAATTTTCGGATCTAAGAGTATTTCACAAGGCGTTTTAGTGCTAAAACCAGCTCCTAAATCTGTGAAAAGTTAGGAGTAGTCAAGAGGACTCCTAAGTCACTAAGACCAAGTCACAAACAATCCTAAAAGAGCTGCTGCTGGGAATCTGCCTCATAATCAGGTCGATGTTTTAGAAACATGCATTGATACTGAGCTTTCCACAAGATGTCGCCTTAATCGCGAGGGTATTATGATCGTAGTAGAGCTACTTAGGGATGCTGTCATTTCACCAACAAACGGAAACACCCCAATAACACTGGAGATCAAGGTTGTGACAACTCAACGCTACTTGGCCACAGGGAAAATGCAGACATGCAGTGCAGACGAAGTACGTATATCTCAGTCATCTGTCAGAAGAATATTACATCAAGCAATAAATGCCCTCTATAGACCTTACATCGTCCGACAATTCATACGGTTTACTCTTGATGTTCACCAACGACAAAGAAAAAAAGCTGACTTCATTGCCATCGCTGGACTACCTGGTGTAGTTGGAGCTATAGATGAGGAAACGTTATTGCTCAAATTAATGCGCCATCATAAAATTAACACACATTTGTTTACGAGCTGCCAGACGTGTGGAAGATTTTGCAATCGTCTCATGACTGTTTTTGTTATTTTTCATATCAAATGTAGCCTAATCTTACACTTATATTAGTATATTAGTGAAATTCATTACTTCTAGTGTCTTAGAATATACTCATCGAGGCATGAACAAATCAGATACATAATAGTTCTGTTATAAGCACATTCTGTGAAGAGGATGCATCTTGATGATTCATCAGTCAGGCTAGTTAGAGTTGGATTAACTAACCTGAGAATCATAAGACTAGCATTGTGTACCACTCTTATCAACTAGGGATACATTTCAATCTATGCTTCCTGACAACGTGAGTGATCTACACATGGCTCGGGATAGGTTGATTAAGGCATGACTTTGGAACCTGCATGCAGACCCTACAGAAGCATAGTCTTGTACTGACAGTTCAGTGGTGGCATGTGATCAGACACACAGGGTGGAGGTTAGGCAGGTACGGGTCAGATAGGTGAAGAACAGACAAACTCATAGTCAGTGGAGAAGTCAGGGGGAGGGAACTTGGAGTTGGTTCATGTTTCATTACAAAAGGATCCCTAACTGTATTTGGTTGTCATACACTTTTGTCTTGCACTGAGGTTGTGCACTGATGTCATACTTTGCTAAACACTTTTTGTAACAGCTGTTGTATCACCTACAAGCTTGTAATAAATTCTCTTGAGTAGATTATATTGGTTTCCTGAATAGTTTATTTATAGTTCATAGGCTATTATGTTTTATGTTTTTTTGGGAGAACTCACCGACGAACCTAAAGAGGTGTGCAGTTTTGAACGGTTCACATGTAATTGGCTGAAAATAAGATTAAAATATACTTAACTAGTCAGTATATCATTCTTGGTTTCATGTTTAATCAGTGAGACTTAACCTGTATTTTTATTTGAATATCTTTATTTCAAAATGGCAAAAAGACACTTCCTTCTACAGTATTGCTATGATGTATTCACTGACAGAGACCATCCCCTATCAGCCAATCACTGTGGGCATAGTAAGCAAGCGTGTTCGTGGAACACGACATCATCCAAAGGATGACCCCGTTGCTTTCTCTTAGCTTACGACTTCTCCCCTTTCCTTACTAAAAGTTGGTCTTAGCGGCTTTGTGTATAGGCTTTAAGAAGAAACTCTTAGCTAGGAACTTTTACTGCTGTTTGGGAGGCCTCTTAGTGGTAAGATGAAATGTTTTGTGAATACAGGCCCAGGTTTGACCCAGTCTGTTGTTTCCTCATAATTTAGATTGGATTATACACTTCGTGTCCAGTTTGTTAAGAACACACACTCAGTACCAGGTTGGGCCTCACTGCCTCCAGGACAGCCTAAATTATTCCAGGTATGGATTCCAGAAGGTGCAGCAAATCATAATAATAATACATTAAATTTATATAGCGCTTTTCAAAGACCCAAAGACGCTTTGGGAAATGTCCCGAAGGTGTGTTGCCCCACGCTGACTTGATGGCCTCACACAGTGGTTAAATATTGGATGGTTGTACATTCCTGCTGCAAAGAGCCAGTTTGCTCTCATCCCAAAGATGCTCTATTAGATATCTGGACACTGTGGTGGCCCCTCAAGTAAACTAAACAGGGTTTCATCAGACCGAGAACAGTTTTATACTTCGAAATTGTCCAGTGATGGTGATCCCGTGTGATCCCGTTTTTTTTGCTGAGGGCAACCTAGTTCGGTTGCCTGCTAGCCCCAATGGCCCATGTGCGACAAGGGCTTTCCTTGAGGTTATTTTCACACCATTCTCTATACTTCCTAGACACTTGCACGTGAAAAGCCCAGATGGGACTGAAACCGGCACCTGACACAGACAATCATACCAGTCAGCGTCACTTGTTTTGCCCATTCTAATTTTTAATCAAACAGTACCTAAATGCCTTGAGGCCTACCAGATATAGCCAGACTCACTGTCTGTAGGAGTAATCTATGGTTGTGAATAGGCTGATGTTCCTAATATAATGGCCACTGAACATAATGCTGTATGGGAACAAAGTTTGACCTAGTAGAAGACCTAGTCTGCCACTGTTCACAACAGATCCCAACAATGGCTGGAAATAAGATATGGTTCATATTCCTCTAGTGACAAACGTTTAGACACACCTACTACTACTAATACTAATACTAATTCAAGGGTATTTTTTATTGTTACTATTTTCCATATTGTACAATGAATAGGAAAGATATCAAAACTATGAAATAACACATGAAGTTATGTAGTAACCAAAAAAGTGTTAAACAGACCAAGATACATTTCATATTGTAGATTCTTCAAAGCAGCCACCCTTTGCTTTGATGAAAGCTTTGCCTTCTCTTCGCTTTCTATGAACTGTCTTCATGAGCTATTCACCTGGAATGTATTTCAATTAACATGAGTGCTTTTGTTAAAAGTTAATTTGTGGAATTTATTTCCTTCTTAATATGTTAGGGTGGGTATACAGAGGGTGACAATGTGGAGGGCGTACAGAAGACCATCATTATGTCTGCACTGTAGTAGTCCATATTATAGCAAGAACACCTCAAATAAGCAAAAAGAAATGACAGTCCATCATTACTTTAAGACATGAAGGTCAGTCCATTTGGCCAATTTTAAGAACTTTAAAAGTTTGTTCAAGTGCAGCCGCAAAAACCACCAAGCTCTATGATGAAACCGGCTCTCATGAGGACCACTACAGGAAAGAAACTCCCAGAGTTACCTCTGATGCAGAGAATGATTTCCTTAGTTACCAGTCATAGAAATCGGCTGCTAATTGCACCTTAGATTGCAGCCCAAATAAATGCTTCACAGAGTTTAAGTAAAAGACACATCTCAACATCAACTGCACAGAGGAGACTGCGTCAATCAGGCCTTTATGGTCAAATTGCTGCGAAGTAACCAGTACTGAATGACGTCAATAAGAACAGACTTGCTTGGGCCAAGAAACATCAGAAATGGACATTAGACCAGACATCTGTCATCTGGTCTGATGAGTCCAAAAGTTTGATTTTTAGTTCCAACCCCTGTGTCTTTGTGAGACGCACAGTGGGTGAATGGATTATCTCTGCATGTGTGGTTCCAACCATGAAGCATGGAGGAGGATGTGTGATGATGGTGTGGGGGTGCCTCGCTCGTGACAGTGTGATTTATTTAGTAATCAAGGCTCACTCAACCAGCATGGCTACCACAGCATTCAGCAGTGATACACCATCCCATCTGGTTTGTGCTTAGTGGGACTATTATTTCTTTTTCAACTGGAAAATGACCCAAAACACACAGGCTGTGTAAGAGCTATATGACCAAGGAGAGTGATGGTGCTGTATCAGATGACCGGGCCTCCTCAATCACCCGACCTCAACCCATTTCAGATGGTTTGAGATTAATTGGACCGCAGAGTGAAGGAAAAGCAGCCAGCAAGTGCTCAGCATATGTGGGAACTCATTCCAGTTGATTACCTCATGAAACCGGTTGAGAGAGTGCCAAAAGTGTGCAAAGCTGTCAAGGCAAATGGTGGCTACTTTGAAGAACTATAAAAGATTTAAAACTTTGGTTACTACATAATTCCATTTGTTATTACATATTTTAATGTCTTTACAATCAGTCTACAATGCGGAAAACAGTAAAAAGAAAGAAATACTCTTTAATGAGTAGGTGTGTCCAAACTTTTGTCTGGCATTGTAGTTCCATACCATGGGGATAGTATAGATTCAAGCTTGTATACCCCGTATTCTTTAAAAACATTAAACATTTTAAGTCTGTAGATTTGGCTCAATATTGACATAAACGTGTAATCAAAATTCAATCAATCACATTTATTTTACAAACTCCTTTTTACATCAGCAGTTGTCACGAAGTGCTTTTATCGATACAGATAGCCAGGCTGAAACACCAAAGAGCAATCAACAACTGAGTTGATGCACGGTTAACACAATATTGTCAACATATACAGTAAGCAACACTGTGGTTCAGAACAGACCATCAAACTACTGTGTACTTACATTGTTTCCTGTAATATGCCATAGTAAAAATAACAAACGAAGACTCCGAGGAAACAAAATATGAGTCGTACACGCTCGTTCTGCAGTAGCGAAGGCTTCCCAGTTCCTTTTCCCGCAGCCATACTGTCCTCCAGCAGTCCGGGTATGGAAACCGACACAGTTCCGATCCCCGTACCCCTTAAAGCAACGTCCCGCTCCACTATCCCAGATGTCACAAGCTCGGGAATGGTGAGGCTGTAACACAATCGGGCAGACAGTCGCAAATTATGTGGCTACAGAGATCCGTCTTCAATTCCTATTCAAATACTGAACAAAATACGAATGATATCCAGGGACTTTAAGTTCAGACAACGTCTAATTAGGTGAATGCCAGCTAGCAATTAGCAAAAGCCATCACTGTAAATCCAGCTGTCGCCGTTCAGTGCAGTGTAGTTCGTTCTTGAAACCGAAATAGCTATTGTAGATGTCTATGGAATAGGATTAAACTTGTCCCGATCCAGGTTCTAATTCTAACGTCAAAGGCATCCAATTTAGACGATTTTCCCAGCTGGAAAGGGTATCGGAATGTAACGTTTGCAGTTTTCATTGGGTAGTGTCCACTGAGGTATGAAGCCAAATTTCTAAACACATTGTATGAACAGTTGGGTCAGAAAAGCGGAACAAGCTGGGTGAAGGACCTCAGTGCTTTAGAGCCCTCAACATATATGCCTGAGTTTGTACTCGGAACTGCGTGCATAAACCATGTGATTTGTTTTGTCCTTTGAATAAAAGACAGATTGATGTTATTCTTGTTGACTTATCAAAATATCACTTGTAATATACATGCAATCAAAAACACGATTTTGTTATATATAATGGCAGTCTACACAGACTACTAAGAAAACATTACGGGGACCTTTCTCTAGCTTGTCGCGTGCCTTGATTTCGTCTTGGGATGTGGATGGATTATATTGGTCCAAATCAGGCGAACAAATTATATTCCACCAATCAGAAAGACAAAATAGCTACAGGGTGGGACTTCTAACCAAAAGACACTGCTACACGTGTCAAAGGGAAATTTGACAACAATGAAATGCACTACCACAAGTGACCATTGTTCAATAACCGGAGACTGAACCCATTTCAAAGTTGGTTTGACTTCTATTTAGTATTAGTGTCCACTGTGAAATTAAAAACATGTTTAAACAATTTCAATGTTTAAAACTTAAAATTGTACAGGAAAGTAGGCTAATGAAACAACACTCGAACCAAAGTACAAGTTGTTGATACAATGTTATTTTACATTACAAAACAATAGGTAAACATGTCCGACAGTGGGAAGAGATAACCGAGCTCAAATGATTGAGTGTACATTTACACCAGAAAGGAGCAGAGGCACATGCTCATGTTTGACATTATAAGCATTCAAACTCCAACCTGACAGTTCAAAATGACAGTTCACTATATTGCCATAACGATAGCTCATTATCAACCTGAGCAAGAGATAGGTCATGTCATAAATAGAGTACTAACTAGAATCTAACCAGTACACTGCCAGTGCATACTAAAACTCTATTCACAAAGTAATTGTAAACCACTCTACCAGGCCCTATATATAGGCGATTTCTATCACAATGACCACAAACTTCAAAGGCAGACAGAAAAGCAGTACCACCACCTTGTCCATCCCCATGCAAAACACAAAAACGTTTTCAGTGAAATACATCAATAGGACAATACAAAATAATATAAAGACATTATCCAAATTCATAAACATTGAAGATCAGAAAATGATATTACTGTGGGCTTCAATGAGTAAATGTGTATAATTCGTACCTTGACACAGAATCTCCATTTACAGTAAGTACGTACCTATGTTTATGAACATTTGCATGTCTAACTACACTAACAATTTATTCTTGGAATACTAGATAACTACATTTACTACCATATCTAAGTGCTCGATTTTTCATGGAGATTATGCTTAGGAAGCCTATGACATTTTGCATAAAAAAATAAATCATTACATTCATATAGTTTCAAACAATATTTTTATAAACATGTCGGATATAAGGACTGAACCTAACCTACAGCAGGACTATGTTGATTTTCACACAAAAAATGTAACTAATAAACATCCAGCATGGATGCATGTGAACTTGAAAACCTATACAATGTAGATGTGTCAAACATCACATGGGGAACAAGAGCCAATGGAAGGCTGGCCACTTATGAAAACCAAAAGATCATAACTGGGAAAAAAAAAAAAAGCATCTTCCTGATGACTTCCTAAAATTTAGTTAATGGCACAATTGAGCATAATACTTGTTTAGGGTTCTTAAGATAATTAATTACATCTGTCCATTTAACATTTCAATAAGTTCAGACTCCACCCATAAACCCCCACACACACACACACACACACACACACACACACACACACACACACACACAC